>JABSTL010000416.1:0-25175 GCA_013759095.1 Fusarium sp. NRRL 29148
AATTCCTTAAGACCTAGGGTAGATCTTCTTATCTTATCTTAGCTTATTAGTTAACAGAAAAAAGCGCCCTGTAGGGCCCTTTAAACTAGGCTAGTCTGGGAATCTACAAGTCAACTTATTCAAGTTAATTCTGATTGGCCGAATGGGCAACAACTCAAGCCTGAAACCCCCCCCCAAGTCAAGCCAATCAAAAAGCCGGCTTGAATTGAGTTGTTGCGAGCGTTGGGTCCGTCAGTGAAGGTGAAGCGGGGTAGCACAACACTAGTCCAGGGTCTTCAAGAAACAGTACCATAACCACGGGAACGCTGTTGCATTGTCTGGCGAGAGAAAAATACCTCGTGGGGACCATTGTGCTGATTGAATTTGTCGCCAAAGAAAACAGGGAATCTGGTGCACTGGTTGAGGTTAGGTCAGAATTCCTATTTTCTCACAGCAGTAAGCAAGCGAACTAAAATCTCATCGACCTTCCAGACGCGTCTCCCCGGGCAAAAGCGGGATTCCGGCCGGTGTTCCGTAAGGCTGGGAGGGCGACGCAAGGTCCATTGAGCTTGGCGGATTTCCATAGAACCAGGATGTGATGAAGAAGAGTGAAGAATTCTCAACCTGCGAGTTCTTTGCCTCGTGTCGGCAACGACGGCAACATACTGGACAAGCATAATCCAGGACCAGAGGCTTCGGTCACATGGCGAACTATCACTTCGCGGATGCAGATGTCAATGCTTCTCTTCAACTGGCATCACAGGGTGACGAATAGGCAATTTTATAAGTAAGCTTAAGAGAGATTGCGCTGTAGTGTTGATTGCAGGATTTCCACTTGATCCTCGGTACCCATTCCGACGATTTGCTTCAACGATCTTGATTCGTCAATCCCCACAGGTTGCACGAGCTGCCACTTACCCTGTATAAGTATAGATCAAGATGCCAATTTCCATCTTGTGGGGTATTGCATGCATTAATGAAAGAAATACATACCGGCAATCAGTCATGGCACTTTTTTACACTTCATCACATTCAGTGGCAAGTTTTTGGGTGGTACTGGCTTGTTCAGAATGGACTTGTAGTGCGTTGGCTGTCAACGTAGGTGTTGGTGGAGCTTTTGGGTTTTCGAACCAAACACAGAGTACGCCCACCCGGAACATCGACTCCGGAGGACAAGGATGTTATTATGCCAATATGCCTGCAGCTTGGGGAAAAAAAACTCTGTTTGGTTCTAGTAAAACGATCTTAAGTGAAGGATAGCACGTGAAGCATTGATGGACACTCATCAGTTTGACCATGGCCATGTTCGCTAAGGTAGATAGCTGCCCAATAATCAGGTCTTGGATTCAGCTGACATCGTTTCACAGGAGTAAGAGAGAAGTAGCCCACGAACATGATAATCGACACTCCAAATAACAACAAGAGCCATTTATATCTCTTGCGACTACAAAATCGCTGTAGTCTATACCCATGTTCGGAGCTAATGTCGGACCGACGCCAAGGATCGCAGACAGAGGAAAGGAACGGCGATTATGGCCGATTGACAGGGTCAGCCTTTGCTTATTTGACTTTAATCGACATAGAATGCAGGCATTCTAATTGTTTTCGCGGAGGGGTGCCGTAAACCCCTCTCCTCACCTCGGTCCCAATTAAAGACATTACATTCTACCCGAGGCATGGCCTTAACTCCGCGGGCTTTGATCTGCTGACAGAAACAGAAGCACTGCCACAAAATTATGGCAATCACTGGGTATTATGTTACCTCGTAGATCGATAAAAACGCCGAGTGATTTCTCTTCTAAATAAAGAAGGTCTTATTAGTAATGACCCGCCCGGGTTGTAACAATGCCGAGAGATATGCTACTCAAACTTACTCAGTACTATGGAGCAATAGTCCAAAACCGATTAAGATGAGATGTCTGCGTCTGTGTATCTTCAAGATCATTATTAATGTCAAACCGGCTGCTGGTCGTTGGGCTGAAAAGAGTAAGTAGTTCGTTCCAGATTATTAGCATAAGGGCTACGAACGCAACAGGCGGGTTGGAGGCAAATCCACATGATAGCGTCGTCATAGCGTACAGAGGATGTCCGGAGACCGGAAATCATTCCTAGCGATGCAATCAGGGGCCCAATCGATTCAAGCACGGCCAAGTCTTGTCTGTTCCAAACAAAGCCACAAAACTCGTCGGATACATGGGAATAGCTTCCTAGTTCTTACTCCAGGCCTAAAAAACCGTTCATTTGGCCACGCTAAGTCTCGATCGGTTCTCGGAGTCTTTTCGTCCCAGCATCGCCAATGATTACCGCTAACAAGTACCATAACAGGAATGAAGGCTTCCTCAGCAAATGAAGCTATCGGGCTTCCGGGAATAGTGCCATGGGCCCGATTTCTGGAGCGAGGAACTCTTGCAATCGCACTAAGCTGCCGTGCATATAAACCCTGCCATTACCCCTGAATCTGTGATGAAGCTCTGACCCTTCAGAAGTTCAGGTCATTGTTTCCCTAGGAAGATTATGGAGTACGCGTACCTAACGTTAAGCGTTGTCTATGGTGGAAAATAGCATCATGGACTTTTGAACGAGCTTGGCGGACGGGATCAGCGACGGCTGACTGTACGCTCTGACAGTGTCTCACAGAATATCATGTATATCTGTGGCTTTGCGTGACAATCAGGCGATTATCTAGGTCCGGGATCCTGGAGCGAGTCATTATCTGCAGCAGGGCTTCAAGCCACCAACTTGGCAGCTTTGCGTCAGTAAGAAGCAAAAGTTCGCTTAAGTTAATGGTTTCTCAGATCTACGCGGGGATTCGACTGGCTCCAGCTGTGCATGCCACAAAAAAGAGCCTTTAGTTAGAAAATTTTTTAACTGGCGTGGCCCTAGCAAGCTATGGCCGACGTTTCGAACTGAAAGCAGTCACTCAAAGCGCTGGGCGCAGATCCATCGATCGGGCTTCACGAGTCAGCGCTGACCCCTGGTGGGGCTAGGCGTCGGCCGAGCGAGATATCCTTGGTTCGCCAGGCCTCGATAAGGTTCACTAGACCGTTCTACTAAAAAGATGAGATGTGTGAAGAGTCAAAACGCGGGGAATGGGACAAACTCTGTAATTCCCGACGGATTTGGAGCCGTTGCTAAAAAGGAGAGGGAGTGCCAGTTGGTTCCTCAAAATGCTAGCCCTGCCCTGGATTTCGTACTTGCTTTTCTGCGCTTGCGAGTGTGGGTTTTCGACATCGCTTCCTAGGCTTCGCCCATCATCATGCTTGATGAGAGCGCGACGTCAGTGGACCCCAAGGGTCTAGGGCGTGTCCTAGTCGTTGTCTCCATCATTTTCCTGATCCTTACAGCGATAATTGTTATTCTGAGATGTGTTGTTCGATTGAAGTATCGTCTCTTTGGTACCGATGATGGTCTCATGCTTATCGGATGGGTGAGTCATTGTCTCAGTAAGATAATACACAATACAGTACTAACCCGGCCAGATACTACACGTTGCATTCACTGCTGCTGGTCTGCGTGCCATTTACGCAGGCGTGGGAACAAAAGATAAAGACCTCAACGCATACCTGCAAGTCGATGGTCGAAAGGTACTTCACCTTGAGTATCAACTCAAGGCCCTTGCTAACCAGGACACAGTGGATGTGGATTGGCCAGATACTCTACAGCTTCTCATTGACGCCTCTCAAGACGTCCATCTGCGTTACTCTCCTACGCATCGCCGTCACCAAAACTCATCGAATCATTGTCTGGGCAACTCTCATCTTTACTGTTGTCACCATGATGTATAACACCATCGGCAACTTCTTCGCATGCATGCCGATCTCTGCCAACTGGGGCAACCGAGGAAAATGTTCTTTGCCATTATTAATGAGTCTAGGCTATGTGGTGTCCATTAGTGCAGTCATTTCGGATTGGATCTGTGCTGTTTTGCCTATCTTTATGCTCTACAAGTCCCATATGAGGAAAGCCACCAAGGTCTCTGTCAGCATCATCCTTGGTCTGGCTGCACTGTAAGCTGCAGTGTCACCCTCATTTTTCATCCATTTCTAACACTGAAATAGGGCATCAGTCTGTACTATTGTTCGATTGCCTTATTTGAAAGCGTTCTCGCAACCTGATAATTACTTATGTCAGCATCCCCGGAGAAGAACCCTTTGGTGACTACACTAACAGGACTAGATAACGTCGGAAACATCGTCCTCTGGTCCACCCTCGAGTCGGGAATCGGAATTATCGCTGGGTCCTTACCGTCACTGCGAAAGCTCGTCAGCTCTCACTTCCATTTCGACTCATCGACGGGCAGCTCCCCAGCTCACATCACGCCATTTTCTGGAGCCAGTAGAGCCGTCATCACTTCGCAGTCAGTGGCGGCCACACGCCGAACTCACAGGGGCGAGGTTGGCGATAATTGGGAGCAGCTTGATGACGTTGAGGGCACATCCAGCCAGAAGATATATGTCAAGGTGGACTTGGAGATGCAGTCTTTGGAGAGGCCAGAAACATCGAGAGAGTCACATGGGTCCCGTGAAGACCTGGTGCATTCATAAACATAATTTTAATATTATTTGTATTCTAGCTAGACTCTAATTAAATGGGACAACAGTACAGAGAAACTCGCTCAGCCTTGCGTGCCGAAGCTCTATGTGCTGGCCATACACTGGGCGGAATATTGACTTCCATGAAATATGGATTTGAGAACTGATGAACTCTATAAGATGATAAGGTATCTTCTGTATTTTACTAATGCTTTTAGTCACCTGATGCCTAGCTTCATCTGATTCTTAGGCTTGTGAAGGAATTTCAGGGCGAAGCGAAAACTATTGACTGCAACTCCCCGAAAGAGTCATGAAAGTTGCGATGTAGTAAGCTTATATACAAAGTACTTACGCATAAGCATGAAATGAAACAATGTTGGCCTTCGCGAAAATGCTAACGTTACTCGAGTTACTCAACATGATGCACAGGAGTATCGATAAGATAAGATATTCGATAATTGTCTCATTTCTAATTGGCTGCATGATGATAAAATGGGCACGGCTTTGGATGGCATGAAATGCCGCTCGCTACTCGAGAAGCAGCAAATTGTATGCTTTATATCTTTCCTTCTTCGCAGGTTTGTGTATAGACTCGTACTACACATAGGACACGCCGTTAGTGACTCTGTCAGTTAGTGTAGAGTAAGTCAGCGGTGATCATTCAACTGAGCTCAGCTGCCGAAGAGGTTCGCTCCCTTGCAGATGGGAGTAATTCGGCGATGATGTATAGATACTCGCAGATCAAACTCAAACTTAGGATATTGTAATGCTAAGGTAATGATTTACCAATTCGCTTTAATACAGTACAGCGGTTGTTAGGGTCGGCTATGGGATGTCTTGGCGATGGCTTCCCCACCCGGCATTGACTGACTCTCCTCTTTGGTGCCCAACAGCCATTATAATCTAGCTTCATCTTGCAAATACTCAGTAGACTCGACATAGCATATCTCCACGCAAAATATCACCAAACAGCACCATGCTTTCATTCTTGAGATCGTCAGGGCCAGCACGCACTCAAAATGCCCAAAACAACCCAATTCTCTACGAAGGCGGCAAGTCTTCGGTTACCTTCTCGGGACCCGGCTCGAAATACATCATGACCCATCGGATCCCACCAACAGATAAAGAAAATGGTGTTTCAATCATCGCGCCTCCATTTCATTATCATATCTACCAAGATGAATTCTTCCGCGTCCAGTCCGGCAAGGGGAACTTCTACCGCGGCCTTGACCGAAAGCCCTTTGCCGTCCTGTCCGACGACCCAGATGGCCAAGCTACCGCCTCGGTGAAGGCTGGATACTTTCACCGCTTCGAAAATGCAACCGATGACAGAGATCTCGTGGTGGATATCCATTTGACTCCAGAATCGTATGAGAACGAACAGCAGTTTTTTAGAAACTTCTTCGGTTACTTGGATGACTGTAAAGCGTCGGGTAGTGCACCTAGCATCTTTCAGCTCCTCGTATTTCTTCACAGCGCCGATACTCCATTGGTAATTCCGATTCCTTGGGAATTTCTGGGTCGGGTAGTTAGTCGGATCTTGCTTACAACTGCCGCTTACTGGGGAAGATTTGTGCTGGGCTACAAGCAGACGTATCCGGAATACTATGATGCAAAGAAGTCGATGTAACAGGGTACAGACGGTTTACAAATAGCATACAGAATCTTATATATGATTTATATCTCAACTTGAACATAGCTCAAGCAGCTACACCTACAATGTCCGTCTCCTTGACACCATCTTCTTTCCTTGAATTTTCAGGTCCATCTTGAACTTGACGAACCTTGTAGTTGAACATATCATTTGAGGGAACGGAGTTCCTGTCTCGCATCTTATCCGCAGTCTCAATTCCGATCACAGGAACGCGGTACTCGTACTTTGCACCAGGACCTCCTGTCTGGCCAGGGACAGCATAAGGAAAGGGTAGATACTCAGGCATAAGTCTAAGTTGTCGTAGCGCAGTACCTTGATCCCAAGAGATATGTTCATGATACAGGCGATCGCCCCGGATGTTGACAACCGCTGTGAATGGAATCTCTGCTCTTTGGAAAGTAGGCGGGATACCAGGTAAGCTATGGGCAAGGTAGTCAGCGTCAGAAACCTTGACAAGCTCTAGGGACACAAGATCTTACAGCCAGTCAATCTCGCGATCGTGGGTAAATTTGTAGATGAACTCGTCAATGACACGATCAATGCCTATCGTGCGACTAATAAGATCAAGCGTAGTATCGAGGGAATTGTTGAAGATGAAGTTATCTCGGTAGAACTTTGTGAGACTACTTCGGCCAATACCGCCGGTCAACTGGATATCGTCAGTCATTTGGACACTTGTATGTTCAGAGGGAGACCAACAGTTGGAACATGGTTCACATAAGGTTCCTGGACCATCGTGCTCATGGTATGCTGTACCGATCGATCACTAAACTCGTACCAGGTATGCTCATCCCAGATAGCCTCGAGGTCAAAGAAAGGTCCATCGAGTTTGGGCTTCAGAAACTGGAGATTGCGGGTGTGAGATACCGACTCAGTTGTATAGTGAAAGTGAGGGTGCCCTGGAGTCGCGAAAGCATAGCTCAAAGACTCCTTGTAAGGGTAGTGTGATTGACTTGAAGGCTTGAAATTTTGACCAGCAATATGCTTTAACAGAGGCTTCTCGCTAGAGGCCAGAGTCTCTGCCGACTCTGCATCGGCGTAAAGAACGTTGGCAACGATCTCTGGGGTTTGGTCTATTCCAGGAGCCGCGATGTTCCATAGTTTTGGCTCATACGCTGGAACATGTCAGAATGCATGTATAGGTGGAGGAATACGTATCAATAGCAACTTACAAACCAGGCCAACTTTGTCGTTCACGTCACACTTCTCGCACTGCTTCAAAGCATCGATGGCTTCTTTGAGAACGACTCCACTATCTTTTCCTTCAAAGGCAGCGGCTTCAATCTGCACAACGGCATAGCCCTCTTCAGCCCACTTCACTAATGAGGAAGGGACACCTTCGTAGAAAGCCAACGGGTCCTCAGTAGTGGCGGAGAGAGTAATGAGACCGGGGCCGTGGCCTCGTCTGGAGAGTGGGTACAGCAATGATAGACCGGGTCTCAGGACCTGGAGATTGATGGAAGGGAGGGGGGCTGGTGGCTTGCTGATGTCTGCGTACATGGCTAATGGAATATGATGGGACAATATATAATGCGATATGATTCAGGAAGATCTATTGTGAGATACAATGTTGATGAAATTGCTGTTATGATCATGGACTCGACTGAAGCCATCGTCGTCTTCTTAAGCAACGAGCAGCGGCCTCAAGTGTCATCCTATCTCAGTTGTCTATATCCGAATTACCGAGATATCATGAAGAGCACATCGTCTGATCCCATGATAGAAACAATTTGAGTCAATGTCCACATCCTCCTTCTACTATACCGTCATAGACACGAGATCATTAGAAACGAGGACCATCGGTTGAGTCAGATCCAATGCGACCTAGGGTGGGGTGTTGGCGAGTTAGAGCTAAATCGTAGCGCTTATCTCCCCTAGATTTTGGGCTTGCCAGCGGCTGTGCCTACTGAATGATAGCGGGTATGGGCACCTGGAGCGTGCGTTTTCCGCTGGGCGGCCCGCCACCAAATATCGTGAACACCTATACTTACTAGTCACCACATACCGCACATGTATGAATGCCGGTGTCCGACACGCCATGCATTGATTGGCTTTTAAAGACACGGTAGTTGCAACAAGTCTGTGAAAATGATGATAAGTGGTGAACCACTTTACTCGGTGAACCACTTTACTCGGTGTACCACTTTACTTAGTGGCGTTAGCATCATGGGACTTGTAATCGAGTCATAACAGAATGACACGTCTTTACTTTCCGTACTTCAATTGTGCGGCGTAATGCAACCGCAAAAAGCCAATTGAAAATATGATGATTTCAGGAATTATCATTGGAAGATGTAGAAAGCCGCTGCCTGTACAATTGTACCAACAGGCTGGAAAAAACATGAATTGACATTCGTGTGAAGGAATGAACCATCTATCTCCCGGTACGAAGGAGGTATGAAAATGCAAGAGTATGTTCCGCCCGGTAGCCGACATTCCTGTTCCTTGAGGTTCCCTTCCTCCCTACCAACAGCTAGTAATGAAGCAGTAATGCAAAGTCCGCAACCATGATAGAAGCGACACCAATGGCACCAGCCTCTCCAAGATGCGTCCCGGCAGTTTGGTTAGATCGCAACGCCTCAAAACGTGTCCCAATGTTAGTGCGGAATTTGTCTTTCCACGCAGCCACGTGCTGGAACCCTCCATCACTAATCTCTGGTGCCCCATAGCCGATCCTCGCTGACAAGGTATTCACTGCAATTGGGCAACTTTACACGGGATATCGCCAAAGCCGGTCCTGATAAGCGGGCAGATATCAGTGGTCGACAAGGGTTACACTTGATAAAGCGACCCACGAGACCAAATCTGATACCGTCTAGCTCACGATATGCAGGCCCAGTGTAGACCGAAAAGATAAAGTCGGGGTAGATAACCTGGGGTAGCAACCGATTTCGGATCCAGTAGAAATAAGGACAAGATCGCCCATTGAGATTGTGAAAACAGACTGAGTCACTTCCCTTTCACCTTCATCTTCATTGCCTTTCCTTTCACGCCTTTATCCAATAAGACATAACCCAGAGGCGATCATGGCCTCTCAAGAAGTGCAGCAGATGAACGACGACAAAGTCACACCATACAGACCAGCCGATGAAGAGGTCGTCTCCATGAAAGGCGAGACGCTCGAGTCTCATGAAGTCTTCCAGCAGACAGATGATGGTGTCCAATTCAGAACTGTCAGCTGGCAGCGAGCCACAATCATCTTTCTCAAGATCCAGTTCGCCATGAGCATTCTGAGCGTGCCTGGTGCTTTTGCGACGCTTGGTGCAGTTGGAGGTGGTCTGTCGCTTGTTGGCTGGCACACTCTGAATACCTGCAAGTCACGAAACCAATTGTCAAAGAGGATAAGGGAAGCTGACAGCATTTAGATACGGCATACATTCTGGGCGAGTTCCGAAACCGCCACCCCGAGTGTCATAGTACGTTTCCACTACCCATTTTAAGCTTATACCTTTAGGTCTAACAATGTGGATAGCACTCGCTGATATGTGCGGTCGCCTCTGGGGTCGCATTGGCAAAGAACTTGTCGGCCTTCAGATTCTGGTGGCCCAAGTCCTCATCTCCGCCGCCGGCATCGTTTCCATCTCGACAGCTTTCAACGCCATCTCCAACCATGGCGCATGTACCGTTATCTTCACCTTGATCGGTGCGATCTCAATTACCTTGTTCTCCTCGGTACGAACCTTCAGCCGGCTCGGCTGGCTTACATGGATCGGATTCTTCACATTCTTCGTCGCCGTCTTCATCTTCGTTGTTGCAGTTACCCAGCAAGATCGCCCTGCAATGGCTCCTAAGACTGGTGACTATGAGCTAGGTTGGACTGCCATCGCTCACCCTACGTTTGTAGCGGGCATCACTGCTTCTGCCAACATCTTCATCAGCAACAGTGGCTCATCTATGTATCTGCCTGTGTTGTCAGAAATGAAGCGCCCCGATCACTTCAAAAAGGCTGTGCTTGTTACAGGTGTCCTCGTGATGGCTATGTACCTGTCTTTCTCCCTCGTCATCTACAGATGGTGCGGCGTTTGGCTGGCAACCCCCGCCTTTGGAAGCGCAGGCCCCTTGTTCAAGAAGATCTCGTACGGGATTGCGCTTCCAGGTCTTATCATCGGTGTCGGCATTTACCAGCACGTGGCTGCCAAGTACATTTTCGTCCGAATTCTCCGCGACTCACACCATCTTCAGGAGAACACGGTGGTCCACTGGACTACCTGGATTGGTAGCAATCTTACTCTCGGAATACTCGCTTTTATCGTTGCCGAGGCTGTCCCCATTCTCAACTACCTCCTGGGTCTTGCTGGAGCTGTCTGTTTCGCTCCTTTCAGCTTGATCTTCCCGGCTCTCCTTTGGATGCAGGATTTCAAGCATTATAGAACAGGCAATGCGTCTAGCCAGGCGAAGTATTGGTCCCATGCCCTCATCGTACTCGTCGGATCCTTCATGGTCATTGCCGGAACGTAAGTAAACAACGAACTGCCCCTATAATAGGTGCGATAGCTAACCCCTTTGAAGTTACAGTGTGGCTGTCTCCATCCAGGATGCCTACCGATCCGGTCTGATTGCAAAGGTGTTCAACTGTGCTGACAACTCTGGAACCATCTCTTAAGCTGTAGAATAGCGTTCCATAGGTCGATCAATGGTGGCCGATTCGGGAAGGAAAGGGAGGGGAGACCTAGCCTAGTTGTGAATAGAACAAGCATCCTCGAAGTGGCGTTCCAATACGAAGTAGCGTGAGATAAGGGAGGACGGTATTTATATGATACTTGTATTTATGACAATACCCGCTCTTCAGAAAGGGGTAGGATATCCGCTTATCAAGTGCGTTATCCGATGCGCGGGCCGCGTGACTCTTCAATACCACATCGGATAGCGCACTGTCCCAACTGCTCGACGCGGGTGAAATGATGACTCAGAGATGTTCAATTTTGGTCTATCTTATTTAGAGATTCCTCGTGTAATGATCTCACCATGCGCTTGAATCCTTATGCGCTTTACTTCGATTGGATGACCTCCTTCTTTTTGCACAGTGAAGTCGTGATAGTACGTGCCTAGACATCATCGAAAAGTAATGCCAAACGAATGTCTATTGGTATCTAAAGCGAAGGTAGAATAATTCTAGTCAATGCCGTATCTGTGTATCCCAAAAGCTAAGCTGTACCCTTCCTTGTGAACACAATTGTCTCGCCACTGTCTCTTCAAGAAAGCCCCTTGGCAATGTTAGCATACTGAGAGTTGGGGTAGCTCAAACAGTTGTTAGTGCTATCCAGAGTTCCAAGCTTCTTGGAGCTGGTGCCGATCAACGAGTCAGCACCAGTCTTGTCAGCCGATGCCTCCCAGAACATGCTGCCACCAAGGCTAAGGTTCTTGATGTAAAGGACCTTGTTCTCGACCATGCCAGGGGTGTCAAAAGAGATAAGCTCCTTCGTGTTGGAGTCATAGCTGTAAGAGGCCTGAGCATCGCGATCGTAGACAAGGCTAGCTCCGGCCTTCGGCAAGGCCTTGTAGTCCCAGATACCATTCTCCCAACTTCCAGATCCGACACCAGAGTATGGCTGTCCAAGGCCGGCAGTGTTCTCAAATGCACGACCGTAGATGGGCATACCGAGAACCATCTTTGCGGAAGGGACGCCACCGTTGACGTAAGCCTTGACAGCCTGGTCGGTGTTGAAAGGGGTAGCGTTGGGGATCTTGGTGTTGGCGTATTTGTTAGCTTGGTGGCCGGAGAAGGCGCTCCACGAACCGGCGTAGTCATAAGCCATGAGATTAACATGGTCGAGAACCGATCCGAGGTCCTTCATCTTGAGCTTATTGTAGTTGTCAGGACCTGCTGGGGCAGCGATCGAAAGCTGGAAGTGATATCCGTTGGCATATTGCTTGGAATAAGAGTCGAGCTCGCTGCGCACGGCCTGGAGTAGAAGAATCATGTTGCTAGCGTCGGTAGCGTTGGCGGGATATTCCCAGTCGATGTCGATACCATCGAAGCCCCAGTCCTTCATGAGAGTAACGGAACTCTTGGCGAAGGTAGATCGGGTAGCAGCTGAGGCAGAGGCAGCAGGGAAGTTGGTTGACCAGGTCCAGCCGCCGATAGAAAGCATGACTTTGAGCTTTCGGTTGGCCTTCTTGAGGAGGAAGAGCTGCTTGACACATCCGTAGGCGTTGTTGCCGGGCTCCTCCCAGGCTATGTTGAGTCAGCATCCTTCTCCAGTATCAAGAGGCAGCTGCGCTTACAGTCGCCAGTGTAGTGCTTCTCAAGATCGGCATAGGAATCTCCAGTGTAGCTATATGTCGTGAGCCTTGAGTCAAGACGTCTCTTCCGTAGGAATACTTACACAGTTCCGTCAGCTCTCACGTTCATGAAAGCATAAAGCACGTGAGTCAGTTGCGATGCGGGAAGGTTCTGGGGTTGATAGTTACGCCCATAGATACCCCTGCATGTGATGAGTAAATGAATCAAGAGCATGCGAGAAGGAAGACGAACCAGTTGACAAAGTAAACGGCGTTGACGCTGCCGGTCGCTTCCTCAGAGATATCATCGTTGTTGGCTGGAACGACAAGGGCGGGAATGCCAGAAGTCATATCGTCAAGTGCGACCATTGTGAATGTTAAGTTGCGCTAGCGGAAGTGTTTATAAATATTGTAAGATTGTGATTCGATGTTGTAATTGTGATTGCTCCTTTTCTGCCGAGTGCCGGCATTTGAGAGCATTATATATGACTGACTTCATCCTCAGAAATATCCTGTCAAATGCGTAATCTGCAGATAAGAGAAACCCGTCATTCTCTAAAGTCATCATATCATCTCAGCAGGGTTTGGAAAGACATGTTGAGTTGCAGCGTTGGAAGAAAGAACATGTGCAGAACACTCAAGTGACTTTTTTCCCAAGGCTGTAATGACTTGAAATCCAGTGAAAAGGCGATTATAGCCGTGGTTAATGGACAGACTGCGGCCAGACATGGTCGGTTGCAACGTTGCAGATCTGTTTCAGCAATACGATGATCATAGCAACCGTCAACAACACATGGCGTAAGTTGTTCCCGGGTATGGAAGAACCGAATCTTTGGAAATGAATTACTCATGACTTCCGCAGTAGAGTCGGGTGATAAAGTCGCTTGCGATTTACCGTCGCATTGGATTGACAGTACGGCTGGTAGACAGGCTGTCTCCGATAAGGTTGGCGACAGCAGCAGAAACATACAGATAAGGTAAGTGGTCGCACGTCACTTGATCTACGTCTGGTACTGACGATGTAACCCAAAACGGAATTTATTTTGTAATCTGGTGTGTTTTATCGTAGTTGCAAACTAAGGTAGTATTCGCAAGAACGTGATGCGGGCACCGGGCTCATGAGCTGGCACGGCGAATGACATCTTAACCAAGCAGCAATAGCCCATGGAGACATTGGCCTTTTCGATCTTTATTCTCCCAAGCAATATTTTCAACGGACGAGATATCATCACAGAAATGTAACGTAGTGCTTTTCATACATTTAAATGCCAAGGGAAGTACATCCTCCGGCATTTGCGAGAAGCCATCATCTTGGCAAGCCCGCTCGGAGATTTCCAAGCGCCCAAAAAGCTCTCGTGATCACTTCATCATTCCGAAAATCCCAATACTACATCAATGTCTGATCTCAGGTTACCGTGGCGTCTGCATTAGGAAGGTGGCTAACCAATGGGACACTGATATTCACGCAAGACACTTGAGCAGGTGGCGTATGTCTCACTGTCGAGTTGGGGCTAACTGATAAAGGATAACCCTTCAGTGGTCAGATATCAACACCAGCAAATCATGGTGCGACGATCACCAGTCAGCAAAGGATCCGGCCCGGGCCATTACTCGATGTTGATGGAAAGTCCGGGGCACGAGGAGAGATGGTCATTCGTCTTGCAGAGGAAGATAGGAATCCTGATTCCATGTTTTTGATCATACCGAAGTTCGAGGTTCTTGCATAGTGGCCAACATGCTGTCGTCCATCGTATTCATTCTGAATCCATCAGCTAAATGTCATGCAAAAGATGGTATAGTGCTATTTGAGCTCATCCCAATACTGAGAAGATCCATATAATTCACCAGCACCTCATCATCGGCATGAAGATCCTGCTGCACCCAGATGGCCTGAATGGCGTTCGTCACGGCCTTCATACTTCTGATCCGTGCATCGCGTTGAGTCCTGTCAATCAAGTTAAGGATCGCCACCCGCTGATCATCTCTCCTTGATTCACACGCGAGAATCAGCAGAGGGAAGAAGTGGATGCAAGTACACGATGCCACTGGTCCGTCAAATAGTGTATCTATCAGCGAGTCTAGAAGAGCGGGTGCTTCCCATGGACTCTGTGAAGCGCGCGCTATGTATATTCGTGTCGCTACGCGATAGAGTTCTAAGGCAACTGCGCTTTCGGGATTTAGATCATTCGGGATCGGGCTGGCGATGAGTTCGTCGACCTGCGCTTCGAGCCGTTGGAGTGAGTTGCGATATTCTGGGCTGTGACTTTTGGGATCTTGTGGGTCGATTAGAGTATTGCATGCCTCAAAAAGGAGGCTCATTATTGAAGATGTTGGATCCATAGGCGAGTGGTTCTGACACTTTGTTTAGCTGCTAGACTGAAAATCATTCGCGTAGCAATCATACAGGTTTGTATACTGATAATTGAGAGTTGGCTACGCGACCAGAGCGTTGGACCGGTTTGATGAATGTCTTCTGAGCCAATGCCTCATGTCGCCAGTGCTGCGTGCTGAAACGCGAGAGCGTATGATGATAGTTGACCCAGTCAACGAGAGCGTAGGTCTCACTCTCGGAAGAATGGTCGCTGAGTTGAGTAGCCTGAATGACATCCACAGCGCCCCAAATATACCACAGCCATTCACCTGAGCTCTCAGAAGGGCATAAAGTCTTAAACATTAGCAGGGGGTCAATAGTCTCTGGGATCACGTACCTCGAATGACCCAAGCAGCATGGAAGCAGCCACGTGCTGGGAGGCATTCACCAAGGACAATTCGACATCTTCGGCCGAGATAGATAGTAGATGGAGTGCATGGACTTTGAACTTGAGAGCTGCTTCGCTCATGCCATGATGGTGAAGGGAAGAATAGGCTAGCATAGCTTGCAGAAGAGCCGAGGATGAGGCACTGTTGTTGGTCATGGCCATTCTCATGAGCGCATCACGAATGCCAGCCGGTGTCGTGCTGAATGTGACTAAGGATAAGTGCGCTAGGCCATGAACTAATCTGCAAGTCAGAAGACGTGGACACCACGAAGGTGCTGCAGCTCTCACAATATTGGAGTAGTTCATTCTGATTAGTATGTATCACGGGCTGTGTTAGTGGCCTTGAAGCCTGGATAGGTACCCGACCTAGGCCATACTGTGAGGACAGGTAGTTGTGTAGCTCGATATCGCGAAATGATGTATTAATCAAGAACAGGCGACTCGGGATCTCCCTCGCCTTTTGGGAGGATACAGGCGCTTGTGTTGCTGTCGTGGATACCATCGCCCTCTTCCTATCATTATTTCGGGGCCACGATAAACGTGCTTCATAGCCTTGACAGGTCAATTGAGATCGCTTGCATTTGTCACAAATCGGCCGGACTCCGTCGCATTGAATCTTGCGAGCTGATGCTGATGCTTAGTGATGGCCAATTCGCTGCCCGCTTTGCTGACACTAACCTGCGCAAGTCCAACAGCTTTTTCGGGCTTTCATCTCAGCAAATGAACCCGAATCACCGATTGATTTCAGTTCCGGTAGCAAACATCGTACGGTAGATGAAAGCAGTAAGATCTAGTTGTTGGTGATGGGGTCTTTCAAATGATAAGCAGACCGGGAATTTGTCATAAGCACTAAGTTTAGAAGCACCAATGATCGGTTGAGGCGGCATTCCCCTGTCATCGTGTCCTCCACTGGAAGCAACTTTTATCGAAGCTAATAAGATCGGCCTTTGGGAGCAAGAAAACCCAAGACCTAAATGTAAGATGACAAAATGAAGTCCGTAAAACGTATCCTAAACTCATCCTAAATTTATACTGAGCTACTGAATTTTTCTATCACTGAGGCTTAAAGTCTCGAGTTTTATTTCCTCCCCTAGCTACGCTAAGCCGCGAAGACGGTCGGACTTTCAACATGTTTGCGAAGACCCCCGTCTCCAACGAACTGCCGGATCATGTATTCGTGACCTCAGAGTATATTAGAAATCATCGTGTAATGAGACCATGATTCGTATGGCCGGGATCCGCAGAGGATGAACAAGCTATATATATACCACTGAAGAATCACCAGAGAGCAGCGACTTAACCGTCCAAACTCATCCAGCGCTGTCTCCAATTGTCTGTCAATCTCATATTTTTTCTACAATCAATGCCCTCATGTCTGTCTATTTCGTCACCCAGGCCGCTGGTCAACAAAGCCAATGCGCCATCAAGCGCCTACTCAAAGCTGGCCACAAGATCCACGCCGTTGTCCGCAACATCGAAACGATTCCAGCCCTGCTAAGTGACCCGAACATCACTCTCTCCCAAGAAGAAAGCAAGAACCTCGACGGTATCTTCAAAGCTGCTCAAGGCTGTCAAGCCGCTTTCAAGCCAAAACAATTGTCGGAGCTTGCGAGAAAGCCGGCGTCAAGAACCTCTTTGTTTCTACCGCGATTTGTACCGACCAAAAGGAAAAATTGGATAACGAAGATGCCAAAGCTACTCCAAATCTACATGAATACTATACTTCTAATTACGAGGTCGAGAGTATTGTTCGCGCTGGAAATTTCGAATCATACACTATTCTCCGGCCGGCACTGATCCACTACGATTTCTTTATCCCGGGTGCCTACTATAACTTTCCCCGTCTCCCAACAGATGGCGAAATTGATGATCTCCTCACTGATGGTGCCAAATTCCCTTACACCGATTCTCACGACGTGGGGAAGTACGCTGCCGCGGCCCTTCAGGATCCTACCAGATTCCGAGGCCAAGAAATTGACCTTGGAAATGAACTCCACAACTCTGGTAGTCGCTTTGCCGTATGACGACAGACAAAGGCCGAGATAATGGGCGGATCAACTAGTGCTTGCGTCCTGGGATTTCAACACCAAGCAAGGCGCGGTCGAACCTTGCGCAGATTACCCGGTGCAGTACAGATTCCAAGCGAGCTGCCGAAGAATCATCAGGTGGCGTAGCCAAGTCCAACCGAAGCATTCTAACCAAGAACCGATCATGCTCAATATCAGTACTATAAGGCCTGAAATAGAGTCAATAAATGTAATTAAACACAGCGATGTGGATTAGGGGCGCCAAGGTTCTGTTACTAGAGCTGAGTCAATCCGCCAACAAGTAGATAGGAAAGGTCTTATTGCAGCAGCTGAAAGCGAAATGTTCCTTGATAGTTCCTAAGTCTAGTATAGTATGCATCCCATTAAACTAAGTATGCCAGACCCAGTAGATATATTTAGCTTCAAAGCAGCCGCGGATATAATTAAGAATCCTGTATTACTGTAATTCAACATCACCCTGGAAGAAAGCACTAACTCCATAACGGACTTTATAGGGCATAAGAGTACTCTTATCATCCCTTATTATAGGAAATTCCGCTAAAGGTCCATCAGGTTTAAGAAATCCTAATTATTCTATGCCTTTCTTGAAGTAGTGATAAGTGCTGTAGAGAGGGTTGGGAAGAGACAGTATATAGTATTGAGAGGAAACTAGATGATAAGAGTGGTTTTATATTAAAGGATTGTTAGACATTCAATGAGTTGAGCTCTCTAAAGCCTTTACCTATTTGCTCTGACACACTACACACTCATGAACTCTAACGTTACCTATCGTCCCTTGGTGGCGCCAGAAGGCATTTCTCGCCAACGCCTTTTCAGCCTTATCACTGCGGTTAAATGTGGCTCTCCGTCGTCAGATCCACAACAGGCCGCTCTCTGTAACGGAGTTCCGCAATCATGACCCAGAATAGACCGCAAATGATATCCAAGAATTCCCGCCTAGTACAATACCTGCAAATGAACCGTCAATTATAAAATGGACATTGCTGGGCCTTTGATCTGTTAAGCTGGCATACCTCCTTGCCTACCGCAAACATCTCCAAAAGCTTTTGTCATCATGTCAAACAACGTCGAATCACCCGCTTTCGTGTACAAGCCCGTGCCACTGACGAATAGATTACATTCAACAGTGTATGATGCTATAAATCCTTCACAGCCTTTGCTTTCCCAGGCTGGGAGGACGGTTCTCATCACCGGCGGATCTGCTGGTATCGGTTACGCCATTGCCGAGAACTTTGCCTTGGCTGGTGCAAAAAAGATCGTCATCACTGGCAGAACTCGCCCAAAGCTTGACGAGGCAATAACAAGACTCGCTCATGATCACAGCGATTGCGACACCAAATTTGAGGGGGCAGTCTGTCAGATGTCTGATTCCAGCAGTATTGATCAGATGTTTGATGATTTCGGTGCAAATGGTGTTCATGTGGATGTCTTGGTCCTCAATGCTGCTCACAATGTTGAAGGGACATTGTCGGATCAAGGCTGGGAGAAGACGTGGGAGCAGTTCATGGTCAACACTCGCGCGCTACATCAACTATGCGATCGCCTTCACAGGCAAGAACAGGGAAAAGGAAAGGTATAAACCAGCTCTCCCTCTCCCCTTCTCACCTCTTCCGCTCGCTTGATAAACCACTGACCATCCGGACCATAGTACTATATAGTCAATGTCTCATCGGGTGCTATCCATGACTCCCGCGGCCCTACAAACCTGTCTTCTTACTCCCTGACCAAGGCATCTGGGACCTTGCTGGTCCAGAAACTTGCAGACGAGAAGGATCCCTCTCAAACTCAGATTGCCAGCTTCCATCCAGGCGCCGTCGTGACAGACCAAGTTCGGGAGAAAGGCATGGCAGAAATTATAGTCAATTGGGACGACGGTAAGTTCCTTGATGTACTTTTGCAATTCAAACATGCCTGACAGTTTGTAGCGAGTCTTCCAGGCGCGTTTGCTGTCTGGTGCGCGTCGGACGAAGCTGCCTTTTTGCACGGTCGATTTGTGTGGTCAGCTTGGGATGTCGAGGAGTTGAAGAGCGGAGCGATCAGGGATAGGCTTAGCAAGGACGGCCAATTCCTTCGCATTGGTGTTCATGGTTTGTAGTGGAAGATCACCCAAGAGCGAGGACTTGTATGTATTGCTGGCATGGTGATGACAAGTCATACGCCCACTTGGCCCCATCGCTGCAAGGCTTCTTTATCATGACGAAGCCAGTTATTCATGCCGGTAAGCCCTTCGCCCGCAGCGCGTAATAGAACCCCTAGATCATCCAAGTCACCGGGCATTGCGTCGCGGATGTCTTTGTGTAAGCGAATCATATTGCATGGCATGGACGGATGCGCAAAATCGTCGTAGACCAAACGCCATTCCGCAGCTGACTTGGCTTCCCAAAGAGCCTTCTGTGCGTTAAACTTTAGGTCGTGATTGCACCGCATCCCAACGGGCCAGTTTCCTCGAAGGTAAGTGTAGGTGCCCTGTGCAAGCTCTATGCATATGAGCGTGCGACGGATGGCTTCTTGCTCAACCCAAATCTCCCAGCTCGCCTCAAAGAGGTCATCATCACAAAGTAATGATAATTGCAATCGCGATGCCCAGATTTGAAGAACAATGTTGTCGCGTTCCGCCTGTGTTTGTTGGCTGATGTTGCCTGGTGAGAATAGTCGCATGCATTGGTAGACAAGAAGTGCTTGGACCGAAGGAAGCATTTTCAAGTCGACCGTGTCGTCGCTTATTGACGCTGCAAGTAAGACCGCGACAATGTTTGAGGCGCGCCGTGTAATCTCAGAATCGACGAAGCGCGTGTTAGAAGGGTTTCGCACGGCATGCAGTGCACTGCCAGCTAACGCATCGCGCAAGGCATCTGATGCCAGAGTCTGTGACGAATGGATGAATACATTGAATCCCTTGTCAGCCAGTGCCGTGGACTGCAGCGACATCATATGAGCCAAGAATTCTGCGCGCGCCGTATAATCGTTTGCTGTGTGGGCATGATGATCTACAGAGTCGAGCTGCATGCCATATGCTTCAGTCGTGGAGGTGAAAGGGGGCATCTGAAGAGAAAGCAAAGCATCGTCAATTGAATGGTTGAGGAGCGCACTCGAAAGCGGAGGCGGTACAGGCGTGACGGTGGGATACGAGCATTCTATGCTTTTCGCTGCGCAGCGCCTGCAGCTGGGAAGGCTGAGGCTACAGCGACGCTTGGAGCGCGCGCATGCACTACAAGACTTTCGTCGTAGAGACTGTCGCATCGCGACAATTGATGAAGGGAAGTGAATGCGAGCCAAGTTGAGTTTGCTCAAGGTTACGTACGTCTGGCCGTAAGTAGCGTGGCGGGCGGGCAAGGCGGGGTGACAAGTTTTACAGTGAGCCCTCCACTGGAAAAGCGCTATAAAATCAACCCCGCCTCAGGCCGATGGACCCCAATGTTAGTTCGGAAATGGCGGAAACTGGGTGACAATAAATAAAGTTGTTATCCTATCATGGCTGAAAGTTTGCCTGGTAGGTCATTGACCACCTTAACCTACTTGAACCTTGGGTTACATTTGGCCCCAAGGTTAGATCCAATCTGCTACGGTCATTCATTCAGTTGACAAGCCAGTGAGTGAGTGACCAGGAGCGGAGCGGAAAACGACTGGATCCACTTTTGGCCGCCGACTGTACCAGCCAGCCACTGTCCTTCTCCGTTGACACTTGGACTCTGGCTCATGCCATCTGGGCAGTAATGGGACTGGCGACCATATTCGGTAGCTTCTTGCTTCGTGAGGATGATGTTACTCAAGAACAGGTTGATAACCTCGGACGCTTGCCGGATGAATGGTGGAGCAAATGGGATGCGAGATCTCACTGGTTCATGGAAGATGGAAGCCCAGAAAAGTTGGATGGGAGGTTCAAGTCAAGTATTCAGGACCCAAGACGCAAGTATGGCATGGAGATTTAGGATGAGAAGGAAAGTCACGCTTCTAAAGAAATGATACGGTGGATGCTATCTTACCACCCTAGCGATCGACCAACCGCAAAGCAGCTTTTGAATACAGAACGGATGAAATGTTGGGCGATACCCGAGCCTGAGAACATTCACAAATGAACTGAACAATCTAAACATTTGAAATCGCCGGATCGCTAGAACCCTCTTCATTAGTCCGCATATAATTTACTATTGTATGACTAGCCTAATACAGCGTTGCAAGACAAGGCATGCCTCAAATTCGTCTGCAGTGCGTTGCCAAGCCTGCCTTGTCCTCTTCAATCATCCTCTTCACCTCACGCTTCACCTCACAACGAGGACATTCCGACGCTGGCAAATATCCATACAAGTCCCGAATCTCAAACTGACAATCCTTCGCTTTATCAGTACGCTCGTAGAGAACTCCCTGGCATGACAAAAGTTCATCGCATGACAGAAGTTCCTTGCACGCAGTGCAATAGTACTTCGTGAAAGTAACTCGACACATTTTGATGTATGGAAAATGATATGCTGAGAGTGTGTGTGTGAGGTTGGAGATGAAGATAAAGATACGAATACTTGGAGACGAGAGAGGAGGGGGGTTATATATGCTGTTCCTCGTTTTATGATATCGTGGGCTACTGCGGTGTTCAGCGATCCCGTCAGCTCAAACATGTGCTGCTCACTGAACAGCCACCATGAGTGCTGCAGTTATTCTATGTTCCACTTCTGTTTATTTTTCCTCCTTTCTTTCCAGAGACCGTTCAGCTGACCAAGTAACTTCATGTGTTCGGACAAAGTTTTGTCTCACCTTTCTCTGGCTGGTCTGAATAGGCATAACATTCTCTTCTCTTTGTATAGGAAAGGACCTCGACAAATTCAGTGCAAAAGGAATCAACCGTCACTGTCATACACATTTTTTGAGACCAATGGTTGGTTTTGACAAGACTAAACTAGTAGGAGGATATACTAAGGTACAGGGCAACTTTCATAGATGTTTTAGAAGTGAGGGAATCTCTCAGGAATCAACCATGTACTCTTATTTGGTTCTGAATCATAGACCTCCAGTACATAGCCAATCCAACGCCTGATCATTTATTCCTTCTGAGTTGATAGACCTGACAGCTGATGCTCACATCACGCGCCTTACACGCTCATGTATTCGTGGCACCTTCTTTCTCTGTCTCTTTCTTCCTCTTCTCCCTACACTTTCGACACTTCTTGCTTGGGCGAGGTTTCTCTATTCTCTCGATGCTAATTTTGCATCCTCTTCTCGGCTCCCCTGGATGCTCATAGCATTCATGGTCTGTTCTCCAGCTGAGAAGAAGGTTGCATTTTGCGCATCGGAAGTTGGTATACTTTGTAAAACACATTTTATAACAAATATTCGAGCGGTTTAAGTATTCTTTAGTATGGTGTTTGAATTTGATGTGAATTTGGAAGTTGGGAGAAAGGAGAGAAGTATGGGATGAAAGTGCCGCTTTAAATAATTTTGTATTTATGATCTGTGGATCACATATCCATTTGATTGTCCCCTTCACTCATGTGCTCTTCTCTATACATGTTTGTGACTCGACCTTCTCGGTTGTTCTGCTTCGCCTTTTGCCTTTCCTTCCTAAAGCAGCTGTTGCAATGCCAATGGTCTATGCCCCTATTCACTGTCTCGCTTGTGGTTATGCAGCTTCCAATTCCTTTGCGCTTGTTACAAGGCTGGAGCACTGTTTGCTCAGAAAGGAATGTCTGCACATCTCACAGTGGTACCTATATCTGACATTGCTGCACATATTGGGCTTGATGATTAGTTATTCTAAAACTTGCTGATTCTTGTTACGCTTTAGGAACTTAGTGGATTTAATATATGGATTTTATGCGGGATCTCCCAGGTTATATATAAATATTCTGTCTTCAGTCACTGCCCACGTGTCTTGGTCTGTGGCTGATACGTGGTGGGATTATAACCTTAGTATCTCGTGTGCCATGTCACAACTGGCCAGCTGATACAAGAGTACAGACCCATGAAAAGATCGATTCAATGTCATCAAGGGTAGTTTTGGTCATTCGCTCTGAATCAGTCTCCCTACTCATCCTGAATCTCCCCCTCCTCGACAGCACTGTGCCCAAACTTTGTCAGCAGATCCTTCAGGGAGGATTCAGAGGAACCATTAGCAAGTGCCAAGATTTCTTTCGTTTCCTCATCATTCAATGCAACCTTCCCATACTTCTTCGCCAAATCAGTGCCGTAGACAAAGAACTCGTATCCATGAGCTCCGACAACGTCAGGCTTGTGTGAAGAGGTACACTTGATGTCAGGCAACTTTGTATCGCGATCAGGCATATCTTCACTACGTTCAAGGCCGCGGTTGGAGAGGCACATCTGCTCACGAATGTAGTTGCAGTCGAAGAAGATAGATCCCCCTGACCAAGCGTATCCGTTACCGGTCAGACAAGTCGTGCTTTTGAATGTGAGGATTGCCTTCTGCGACACTCCGCAGTAGTCGTGAGGGTCTTGGTCGTTTGTAACACAAGTCTTGGGACCTTTAGGCAGGCCCCCAAATTTAGCGGAACGAAAGGTCTGGTTGTCTTCACAACACTGCCCCGCTCGGCGGTTGTAGCAGCGGTGGTAAGAGCCTTGACAGTTGTGTGAACCCCAGTAGTTGGAGATTGTTGACGCGTTGCAAAGAACGATAGCGAAATAGATGATGAGGAAAAGGTGTCGAGACATGTTGTGAGATCTCTGAAGAAGTTGCTTTGGATATGGAATTGCAAGCATATTTATATTTGTCCTTCACATCTGGGAACAGCACAGTGTCGGACATTTTGTGTGTCTTGCCGACTATCCATGGTTATCATTGCCTCTTCTTGAAAACATGCAGCAATGATATCATCTGCCGTAAATAATATTGCCGTTCTAGCCGGGAACCTTGTTGGCTGAACTCCTACTCAACCAACAAGTCCGTGGAAACTAAGCCTAGTACACTATATCTGATATTTGGCCGGACCCCTTGGAATGAAATTCTCGTGTCAAGTCCCTCCGATACGCTTGTGCCTTCTCAGCCTTTTGACAGCAGTATCTATAGCAAAACTCTACTTTCACTGAATCATGGAATCTTCTTCTTCAGTCAAGGTGGTGTTCTATGACAGGCTTGACACATTGAACTGAGCCATTGGTCTCCTTTACTACCGAATATCCCATGACCAGCCCATTCGGTCACTACAGAACAAGATAGTCGCCCTCGAAAACTTCTTTCAGCTTCACTATGCCAACTATAAGTGGTATGGCCAGGTCTCAGCAGCTCGACGTGGCGATCTCGTATATTTGGCCTGGATAGTCTATGTTGGGCTCCTCAAACTTTATTGCTTCGGGGTATCCACCTTTGCTGCTACATGCCACACTCCATATTCGGATCTGTCGGTCCTGTCAAGCCATCCACGTGTTGATCGACGTCCTTTGACTACATGCAAGATTTGTGAAATCCACGAAATTTTAGTTTTCTCTTGGCTTCAGTGATTTAAATTATTCCTAAAAGCATCTAGATGAGGGTGGTTGACTAAGTTTTAAACTACAAAGGTCAGGGGAAGCCCAACTTTATTATCGTTAGCTCCCATCATATTCAAACTTTCAGCGTTTTTCTTTCTACATGGTCGATAAACTCAGCATTTCTCTAGCTCCTCATTCAAGACCTGATTGCATCAGATCAACCACAGAAGAATTAAGAACATAGCAAGAGGTAAATCCTAATTCTCAAGCTTGATTACCAGGTTTTACTGGTCGTGTTCATATGTGCACGATACATTGAGTGGTACTGAGTTGGATCGTCTTGGCGAATGCATTAGAGCTCTTCAAACCCGTAAAGTCAACTGATTAGTTATACTCCAGGTTTTTATTTTATATATCTCTATATTTTGATAGTTACTTACATAGAATAATAATATTGTCGGATACAAGCTAAGTATGTTGGTTATAGCTAACTTGTGGCTAAGAGCTTATGCTAGCATAGACAACTTAGTGCCCAAGGCATTCACCATACTCTATCAAGAATCTGCTA
>JABSTL010000417.1:0-69774 GCA_013759095.1 Fusarium sp. NRRL 29148
TTTCTTAGCTACAATTCTATTATAATTCAAGGGGAGAAAAAGCATGGCTTGAAATAGCTATTATCTTTTTACGCTGTGGTCCGTGATATGCTGGAGGGTAGGATTTCACCTTACATATGTTGTCTACGTTATTTGCAGTTGAGACTTGTGGCTGAGAGCTTATTCCGGCACACAGAACTTGGAACTAGCGACTAAGGGCAATTATGTGAGGTACCTAGTGATAGATAAGACGAGCCCTATATGCTACATTTATATAGAGTGACGAAGAAATGGACCATGAAAAGTAGGAGAACCATTTTTTCTATCCTTCCGGCTTCCAATTCATCTGAGGCTTCGCAAATCTGACTAGATAACAAACCAGTCTTCCGAACATTGCCGAATACTATACTAGCGATCAATGGATCCTCGTCATTACTATGTGGATAACGGTTAAACACCAAGAAGCTCGCGTATAAGTGGGATAAAGATAAGGATCAAGGGCCTCTCCGATTTTATCCGCTGTGCAAGGGGAGCTTGACTCGTTAATTGATTGCATTGATCAGTGCACGAAAAGATAACGTCCATAGACGCGTGTGATTTAGGCACGCGGAATGACGATTAGCAAGATATCAACGTCTGCCAACAAGGGCCCTTGTGCATTTTAAGGGGTGGGAAGAATTTTCACGTCAAAGCAACGCAAGTGAAACCTCCTGAATGATAGCAGAAACGCAGCTGAATGATCAGCCTGGGCTCCATCACTGATTAGATCGACGCAATGCTTAATGGGACTCCACTGTATCCTTGGCATTGGGCTGGTATCGTCAGAAAGCCTTGATCTCTATACATCAAAGGAAGGGAAACGTTGTAATTGGGCATTTGAGGCTCAAAATGGTCCCGATGGCGCCCGGCAGCTAATTTTAACCCTTGGGTTGGGTTTGTTCTAATCCTTGGCCGTTGGGCGGCGAAACGGAATGACCGCCGAGCTTCGGTCAGAAGCACTCCACTCTGAACGTTGACCATGGTGAGACTGACAGCGTCGCTCGCAACGTTATCTCTATAGCAATTTGTATGGTTAGACAAGTAGGCCATGCCTCGTATTGTATATCAGGCAGTATTGACACTTGTTCATGATTATGGACTCACAAGAGGCCTCACCAGCATTCTTATCAGTGCAGTCCAGACCAAGTGGCGAGCAAAACCTGCTTGACAACCAACACCTTGAGGCTCGGCCTTATCTCTCCCCTAGTCCCAAACTAAAAGTATGACACCGACCATTTGGAACCGGCGCCGGCGCACCGGGCCAGAATCCGCGTAGCTCATCGTCACGTTAATGGGCAGCCCATCCATGCCATTAAAACCCGGCCGCTAGAAATACAGTGGGTAACCCCCTGGAATGAGCCTCAATGCCACGGCAGTTCCAGCGCCATGGCCCACTGTTATACAGGGTTTAGAATCTTCCATCACGGTCTCATCACGAGATTCTGGTCCATGTCATGATTCGCAATCTTCGTAATGGTCCCCCTTTAGGCGAGGACCACAATGAGCCGACTAGTAGCGCTTTGCAAAAATGGCATCTCCTTGGACTTTATCTTTTCTTAGGGTCTATAAATACTGCACCGCGCTACTTTCATTTCTGAATTGCTTCATCAGAGAATTCTTCAATGACTCACCATCAGCATTCGCTACAGCTTAATTAAAGCATTTGCCATATCGTTTACAACAACGCAAAATGGATCGCCTTCGAGATCTTGAAGTCCCCTGGACGGACTCAAATACCCCCACGCGCCGAAATTCGGTTGATTTATCTATTCCTTCGCCACCGGCTGAACACGACCCCAAGGCATTTCTGAATCATCATACAGCGAAATCGGCAGCGAAAACTGATCCCTCACAACTTGAGAAGGGCAGTCAAGATAACAGTATCGACGAAGAGCCTTCAAAACAACAATTGTCACTCAGACAGCGCTTGCATCATTTTACGTGGGCTTGGTTTACACTGCCCATGAGTGCAGGCGGTTTGGCCCTACTGATTCACGTCCAACCTCATCAATTCCCCGGTTTGAGAATCATCGGTACTGTGCTTTACAGCATCAATCTTCTCATCTTTGCGCTCTGCTGTATAGGTATGATATGTCGCTTCTTGTTCAACCCTGGCGACTTGACAAAATCTGTCACGCATCATCGAGAGGCATTCCTCTTCCCAACCTTCTTCCTGGCTATCGCATCACTCATCACCAGCACCCAGCGATACGTCATTCCCAAAGACGACCCCTCCTATGTTTGGGCCACTGAAACCATCTTCTGGATATACGTCGTTGTTACATTCATACTAGCTGTCTGGCAGTACTCGTTCCTCTTTGCAGGACACAGCTTCAACCTGCAAACAATGATGCCAGGCTGGTTGCTGCCTATCTTCCCAGTCATGTTGGCTGGTACTGTCGCGACTGTTATTCTGGACACACAGAGCCACCTCAACCCACTTCCCATCATCTTCGCTGGCCTGACGTGTCAAGGCCTGGGCTTCTGTGTCTCCATGATGATGTACGCTCACATGATCGGTCGACTGATGCAATCTGGTCTTCCCAATCGAGAACACCGAACCGGACTCTTCATGAATGTCGGCCCGCCAGCCTTTACAGCCTTGGCCCTTATCGGAATGGCCAACGCACTCCCCAAGACCATCTCTGGAGCGGACAACCTTGCTCTCAACGTCGACACCGTCCGCACAGTAGCTCTACTCTGTGCAGTATTCCTCTGGGCGCTGAGCATGTGGTGGTTCCTTATCGCTGTCGTCGCAGTGGTCTCATCCCCACCAAAGTTCTTCCATCTTGGTTGGTGGCCGATGGTCTTCCCCAACACTGGCTTCACGCTTGCTACCATCTCCATTGGCAACGAGTTCAAGTGTGAAGGCATTCTCTGGGCTGCGAGCGGCATGACTATCGTTCTTGTCATCACGTTTTTAATCGTCTTTTCATTTAATATGAGAGCTGTTTTCGTACGAGATATCATGTATCCCGGAAAGGACGAGGATGCAGATGATCACTAGACATGATTTAGAGCTGGGAGTAATGGTTTGGATTGGTTTGTACTATTAGAGATACCACGGGATAAAGGTTTAGACAAAAGGACACAAAAGGGATCAAGAGCAACAGCGCTCATAGATAGGATCCCACAGAACCTAGAATAATCATCATCAATTATCATTCTCAAACATGTCGTCCAACTTGGTGTAAACACCAACTTCGGTTCCCACCGGGCCAGAAGGTTCGATGTCAAAATCGTGCATCGACAGCAGGGAACAAGGATCGGGCTGGCAAAGAATTTTCCTTTATCGGATGAGATTTTACGATCCCTGGATCGCAATCGCAGGGATTTGCACGGTCTTACGCTTCTGTGAAACAGGGCCGATGAGCTCCCCTTTTTTACTAAATGCGTCGATCCGATTCTCGGCGAGACTCGCTTCGGCAAAAGAGTCATTTTTGCCGACATTCCTTTGATGCTGTCAATACTGGGTAGCAACGCATGGTCGACTTATTGATGTTGAATATCATCAAGTCTATTGATATACCGAGTAACTCAGGAGATCTCTATAAATCGTGGCATGATTCGTAATTACAGTCAAGATTTATTTCTTCTTCTTTGTCGTGTAAGTGAGTCAAGTACAGGGCGTTTTCCGGCTTGCTGGTTGCATATCAGCGATATCGCATCAACGGTTTAGGGAGTGACTCGATACAGAAGCTGACTCGTTCGGTAGATAAGCAATCGCATGATGAACAGGTATCTAAGCACCTGATTTAGTTATCTGTGGCCAGCAAATAACATACTGAAGCTCGGGGCTTTGCTTTTTACAATTCCAAGGATGGCCGTCTGATAAAACTCGAAGATGACGTTTCACATCCCAGTTGCTCAATGTCGCATTCGTTAAAGTTTCAAAATTCAGAAACAACCAGGATCATGCAGCTCCTCGTAACCTATAACAAGTAAATTGGATCCAGAGCACAAGATGAAGGGGCAAAGAACGGTCTTCATAG
Organism: Fusarium sp. NRRL 29148; assembly: GCA_013759095.1. Taxonomy (NCBI): domain Eukaryota; kingdom Fungi; phylum Ascomycota; class Sordariomycetes; order Hypocreales; family Nectriaceae; genus Fusarium; species Fusarium sp. NRRL 29148. The sequence goes on from JABSTL010000417.1 coordinate 4,011, forward strand.
TCAGCTACTTTATGACGGCCTTTCAAAGAGTCACCCGTCGATCACTACTCCTGATGTCACGTCACTATCCGTAAAACTTAATCGACGTCCATTGTACAAACTGAGTTCTCATATTGGCAAACTTTATTTGCGCATAAGGACTGGCGAAGATTCTTCTTTTTACCCCCCTTGATTGTAGCGTTTATCTTTACTTGATATCGTATCATCGCCTGATACAAAGATGCCGGATTGAATGCAAGGATATTGCATGGCCAGAACAACGAGAGTCTATTAACTTAAGAAGACTAAGCTCTGAATAATGATATGCATGCTGAGTGACAAGACTCGACTGCAAATAATACATCTGGACGACAGCTTAGACATAATACCATGATACCTGAATAATTGTTACATGAAAGGCCGAACATGCAGCTAGAGTTACATGGCTCAAGTATGATTCGCAGATGGCTTAGTTACTAGTCAGGAGCCATTACTAGCATAGGATATTTGGAACAGAACACCGAGAAAGCTTGTACTATTGCAGCAGTCCTGAAACGCTCACCTTGGCACGCCGACTCATCCGCGAGGCTCTTGTCTTTCAGGCCCATGATTCTCTAGTAAAATGATAAAACTCCTCACTTTTCAGAAGGATAGTCCTTTCACGTGGGGGTAAGTAGGTTGGATCTATCTAATGTACATTACCCAACTTTGGGTGGTCTATATCTTACGAATGATCTAGCTACATAAATATTGTTCCTCAGATAATTCTTTGACTCCCGTGGACTGGGAACAGATTGCGAAAGTCCGGCGAACTGAACATGAGTCACCCGGCGATAGAAGATTCCATCTGATTGGGGGTGACTTTGCAGGAGTTAGGGGATATGCTCTCTGTCATAAAGGGCTTTGGGCGAAATACAGAACCCGAAGATCTGGAGCCAAAGGTCACTTAGCCTAATTAGGTATGCATTTCGACGACAGCCTCTTCAGACTCCATCTTTAGTATGAATCAACCACTCATGACATCTGTTCAGACACTGATGTTGCTGACTTTGCATTTGCTGATACGTTATTGGATGTTGAGATTCTGCAACGCGTAAGCACGGGGCATTTGAGCCACCGACTCTTCGGATACGGCATCTATATAATTGACCGTATGGACTAGGACTAAGGATTCACCTCGCGGTATATAAACCGTCCTGTATGAAGACCTTCGTAAAGAAATAAGTAATTTTGACATCAATCTTTGTAATAATTTCTGAACCCACATCATTCTTCATCATGAGCCAAACGCAACAGCCATCAGACCCGACCTTCCGGGCGTACAACGCCGAGCAAGGCGCTAATTATGCTGAACATCGTCGGAACTATAATCCGAAGCTATACGATGCCATTATAAATTTCCACAAGGAAGGGTCAGGCCAGTTTGATATCCTCCTCGATGTTGGCTGCGGACCGGGAACAGCAACCCGCAGTCTTGCCCCTCACTTCAAGACTGCCTATGGACTTGACCCCTCTGAGGGAATGATTAGCACTGCGCGCTCTATCACAACGTTCGAAAATGTCAAGTTCGAGGTCTCTTCAGCTGAGTCTCTGGGATCTGAACTTACCAACCCTATTCCCGATGGCAGCATCGACGTAATCACTGGAGCCACTTGTGCCCATTGGTTTGACATGCCGCAATTTTGGGAGCAAGCTGCCAAGGCCCTTAGGCCTGGAGGCACGGTCGCTCTATGGACAGCTGCTGGCGTTCAAGTCGATCCTTCGATGCCCGCTCACGAAGCTGTGCAGGAAGTTATCGATGATCTTGATAACTTGGTGGATGACTATATGCTGCCTGGTAACCTTTTGGTCCGTGATCTCTACCGTGGCCTACCGCTGCCTTGGACTCTTGATCCACCTCTTTCGGTCTTTGACCAAGAGTCATTTATCCGCAAAGAATGGTGTACTGGTCCAGACTCTGAGACAATGTTTTTCGAGCATTCACCGCCCGTCAACTTGGATATGCTGGAGATGGTTCTTGGTACCGCTAGTCCTGTTACCAGATGGAGGGAGGCTCATCCTGAAGCTGTCGGAACGGAGGATGACGTTGTTCGTCAAATCAGAAGAAGGATCGAGAAGATTCTCAGCGATGCAGGCGTGGAGAAGGGCAAGGAGATGCTTACGGGTGACATGACTGGTGTCTTGCTACTTGTTAGGAGGAAGAGCGACTAGGTGTTTTTAAGATAGTAATTGACTATTGTACGCGCTGCGTTGATCAACATCACAATGAGTTACCCTGGTTCTTGAGCTAACATTCTTGTTCGTGCAATCTTTGTGAATTATTATATCCTCCGTCCTTTCACTCATCATACGCATCACGAGGATCATGCTCCTTCCAGAACTTATCGTAATCATCCCAACTCTGCGAAGGGAATGCCAACGGAACAGTGATCGGACCAAATGGAATACCCTTCTTCTCAAACTCATCCAAGCGGGCCTTAGTTCTCTCCTTCGTCTTGTTAACGCTATAAATAGAAATCCTATGGCACGAGCTAGTGACGTGAAGACCCCAGTTCCAAGCTGTTCGAACATCAGGCGGCTGAGTGTTGAGAGAGTTATCCCAGCAGCGGCAGACAATCTCAACCCAGCCTTCGACGTCACATGGAAGCTCAAACTCCCATGTACGCCAAGTCCACTTACGCTTCTTGGAGAGTTTTTCAAGTGGAACGGTGTACCAGTTGAAGCCACCATCGTTGGAGAGTTCAACTCGCTCGGGCCAACGTCCGCCACCAGAGTAAGCCCAGCCCTTGCAACGAATCGTACCGTTGTGGATGACAACTTGCTTTGTCCAGGGTGACATGATTGCAGAACTGACAGGCATCTCCTGGATCTGGATACCATCTGTGAGTTTGAAGTTGTGCTTGCCCACTTGCTGAGGGAAGTAGAGGTATTCCTGACTTTGAACAGGTGCTCTTGATGGCTCTTTGATAGCCTTGATGCGATACAGCCACTTGACGCTGCGTGCACCGATGTAGCCAAATACCACGATTCGAAGAGGATATCCATGGATTTTAGGGAGTTCTTCACCGTTCATCTCCCAGGCTAGCATGACTTCATTGGCTTTGACCTTGGACCAAGGAACACTGACGAGATAATTCATCGTCTTGTCATCCTTGAAGTAGGTATCAGCACCATAGAACTCCAGGTGCTTAGCGCCATCGATCAAGCCACCACAAGCCTTGATGACCTTCTTGAGGCTGATGCCAACGTAGTTGGCAGTGCCAATTGCTCCTTCAGCCCAGGGTGCTTGGGGAACTTCATCGCCTTGACCAGGGTATTTGAGAATCTGCTCAATACGACGAGTTCCAGAGCACTGGATTGTGACGTTCTTTGACATACGAGGGAACTTGGACTCGTCCATGAGTTCGTCCAATGTGAAGGACTTGGGGTTTGCGACGAGACCATCCATGAGGAAACTGAAATCTTCTTTGTTGATGATGGGAATTCCACCGTGGTTTCTCACAAAGTGAAGGGAATTGGGTGTGAACTCCTTGTCAGTGACTAGGCGCTTAGGTGGCTCGCCATTGTAGGGGAATTGCAGAAGGTGCAGCATATCAGGGTGTTTTTCTTTGAGTACAATAGCCCATGAATCTTCAGGCACGCTGGTGAGTTCACCCCCAATGGCATGATGCCACATCTTCCAATGCGTACCAGGAAGAACAGGGTTAGTTCCCGGAATAGGACCAAGCTGGAACTCAGGGTTGGGAGGGAATGTCTGAGACGTCAAGATCTTGTGCGCAGCAGCTTTCTTGTCAGGGTAATTCTCCCACTCAACGAAGCTTCATGGGTCAGCTTGGCATGATACACTTGAGAAGAGTCTTACCCAACCCAACCCTTGCGTTCACGAGTGAAGAGCTTCTCACGATCACCGACCGACTTGATAGCTTCTTCATCTTTGGTGAGATCCCCAAAGACCTGAGGGTCCAGAGCTATGGTCTTTGGTCCGGTTTGGTCCAGTACAGGTAGGACCGCGCCGGAGAGACCTTGCTCGATCTTCCATTCATCAGGACGATTGGTAGTCTTCATGATTGAAAAGTAACAGTAAAATTAGTTTTGGGTGTAAATGAGCAAAAGAGGGGGAAAAAGGCGAGCTTTGGGTTTAAGTTAACCTCCCTCATACAAGGACAGAGAGCTGAACATGCGGGCGTCGCTCAAGGTTGTAACCCTGCGATCTGCTCAAAACGATCTAGATCGAGTAAGACTACCAGACCAATGACGAAGCAGACAGTAGTATACCCCAAAACAGCCACGACTTGAAATCATTGGCTCGATAAGCCGCACCATGCAGGTGAGGCATTGAGTTTAAGCCATAGGGCCGAATTACCGTTGATGCCCTGAGCTGTGTAATGCTGTTATGGTGAATGGTTGGTGCTTACGCTGTGAAGGTGGGGTCGTTATCAAGAGCTGACAGAGTTGGGATGCATCAGAAATCATCATGACAAAGTGGCTGCTGTACGAATGCGGGGTCAACTTAATTCAATGGCTTCCGAGCTTTCCGTGTAAGATTGGGAATGGACTTGATGGAGGAAGGGGGGGATAAGATGAGCTGTGTTGCGTCTGTCAGGAAGTCGATTGCTTCGTAGTATAATCAAGTGCAGCGACAAGGTATCATTCAAATCAGTCATGGTAAGTATCAATTCCAGCTTGTAAACCTCGTGGAAGGCTCACAGCATCAGTCTCAGAACAATCCCATCTCGACTCTTGCCAATGGTACACGCAATCCAATTCATCTCAGTTATGTGCCTGACATTGTTATCTAGGGCAACCAAGCGAAAATCCCGGATCGGTTCAACAAGTTCGCTATGGAAAGAGCAATGGTGGCCTCATTGTCTTGAGCGACACGCAAACCATTGAAGTACTCGCTCACTTTGCTCGTGAACGTATTCCAGAGAGGTGCTGGCTAATCAACCAAACTTGGGTCATTGGCTGACAGGAGGTATAGAAGCGTACACGCAAAGGCCGCCGGAGCCTTTGGTGAATTCGAAGTTCTCGAAGACATCTCCCATCTCACCGATGCAGACTTCCTCACAGGCATCGGCAAGAAGACGAAGTTACTCACACGAATCTCAACCGTCGGTGGCGAGAAAGGCTCCAGCGACACTGTCCGTGATGTACGCGGTTGGGCAACCAAATTCTACACTGAAGAGGGTATCCAGGACTTTGTCTTCAACGACCTGCCCGTGTTCTTCATCCGAGATCCGATCAAGTTTCCGTCCATGAATCGCAGTCACAAGAGACATCCCCAGACCAATGTCCCGGATAACGCCATGTTTTGGGACTTTCACCTGAACAACCCAGAAGGTATCCATGCTTTGATGCACCTCTTTGGACAGCGTGGTATTCCTGCGTCGTTGAGAAACATCAATGGCTTTAGTGTTCACACCTATACTCTCAACAAAGCTGTAAGTTCAATACAAAGCTGATAAAGTCAAGCTGACGCCTTCTAGGATGGTAGCTATGTCTACGTCAAATGGCACTTCCGACCCGACGACGGAATCAAGACAATGGATGCAGACACTGCTCAACGACTAGCAGGCTCCGAGCCAGATTATCACGTCAAAGATCTCTTCAAAGCCATTGAGAAAGGAGATTTCCCGTCTTGGGGTGTTTACATCCAGGTTATGCAACCTGATGAGGTTAAAGACGCGCCCATTGATATTTTTGATGACACCTATACTTGGCCTTTTGAGAGGTATCCTCTCAGGCTTGTCGGTAGGATAACTCTTACCAGGAATGTGAGTTCTCGTGATACTTGATGCTACTTGATGCTACTTGATGCTGATGTGTTATCGTAGCTCAACAACTACTTCCAGGATTTGGAACAGGCGTGCTTTTCGCCTTCAAACATGGTTCCTGGCATCGGACCATCAGCGGATCCTGGTACGTGGACCCCTCCACGTTGACATCCAAAGACTAACTCGAGAAAAGTACTACAAGCGAGAATGTTTAGCTACCCAGATGCTCATCGCTACCGGTAAGCCCCTCACCAATTTACTTGTACTGACCGCATCTAACGATTCCCAGAGTTGGGCCCAATTACTTTCAACTCCCCTGCAACAAACCTACCAATAAGGTCTACGCCCCATACGTCCGCGACGGACCCGGAACCATCAACGGTAACTACGGAGGCGACCCAGACTATGTCGGCTCAGAGCTTCGACCCGTCAGTACGAGCAAACGAGTCCAAGTGCCTACCCACGAGGATTGGTCTGGCCATGTCACCGCTTTCGCAACTTCCATCACGGACAAAGACTTTGAGCAGCCTAGAGCGCTGTGGAAGATTATTTGCAAAGAGCCAAAGGGCAGAGAACAGTTCTTGCATAACATTCTTCCGACGTTGGGCGATATCCCTGATAAAATGAAGGACCAGGTGATTGGTGAGTTTTATAGAGCTATAGAAATGTTATTACGCAGTTTGCTGACTTTGTCCTAGAGTATTTCGGGCGCGTTGATGGGGATCTCAAGGCTTGTCTAAAAGAGGGCCTCGGCAAGTGAGATTGATGATTTTTGTCAGTTCTATGGTCATAGTGCTAAACACATAAATTCCACCTAAATTGACACGAGCCTCCTTCGTAGTTAATGGGTCGCTGCCTGAACAGACTTTTTCTCGGCGCGTAAATCGTTCCAGGGTAGGATCTTGAGGGACCAGGGGGTGCTAGAAAGCCCCCACTAACATGGCAGTGCTGATCACTGGAAAGTGGACTCAGCCTGTTTCACGTCGGACCAACAACATAAAGGATCAATCACTTCATGCTCCTGCTAAATCCCTCTCTTCCATCAATTCTCGCTGGGAACCACTGCAAAATCACTTTCACTCCGTCATGGCGCCTCTTTCACTTCTGGACTGCCCCAAAGAGGTTCAACTCGGCATTGCTGAATTACTGCTCCAAGCCGATGCAGCCAACCTCTCCATGACTTGTCGAGCCCTGCACAGCCTTACCGAGCCCCTCGTCTACTCCACTATCCAGATAACTTGGTCCAGGCAGTATTATCCACCCATCACAAAAGCGCTGCTGTTACTCCAAGCTTTGCTGGAAAGACCGGATCTACGGAACCATGTTCGCTCCATCGAGTTCAGTGGTTATGGGTTCATTGACTATGATGATCCACCATGGCCTGGCGAAACGCCTGAACCGCCCGAGGTGCCGGTTCTTCCTCTCGATAAGCTCACTACAGCAATTAGAAATACAGGGGTATCTGAGTCCACCGCAAATGAATGGATTTCTAAAGTACTTTATGCCGATCGCCACAGGTACTTGCAGGTTGAGGAGGAGCTCCAGCTGGGTATCATCCAGAAAACTCAATCCGCAACCTCCGATGCCGCCGCAGCTGTTATAGTTTCTCTTCTGCCAAACCTGGAGCGACTTACTGTCTCCGAGAATTGGTACAATAAGTCGCGACTGTTGGGTCTCATGTTTCAGCTGGCACTCTGCACGACGGACCAACGCTCAACTCAACGCTCCCAGCCCACCTTTAGTTCCCTCAAGTATGTCTCCCTCGACCCAATGCTACACGAGAACACAAATACGAAGCCCGATAAGGCAGACCAAGATCTTTGCTTGTTCTACTTGCCTAGTATCCAGCATCTCTCCACCTCCATCCAGAATCCCACGCCATTCTCATGGCCTGGCGCTTCCGCCCCGAACCCAATGTCCTTGACCTCATTAGACATCTTCAGGGTCCGAGAAACACGGCTCGCTCCAGTTTTATCCGTAGCAAAGAATCTCAAGAAGTTGAGGTACAATTGGTTCTACCGCCCTGACTTTGACAAGGAGGTCAACACTTCTACGCTAATGCTTGATGAATTGGCTGTGGCTCTCCTCGAGGTCAAGGACTCACTAGAGGATCTTGAAATCACTGCCGAGACATGTCTTGCGTATACGATGGGAGACATTGAACCACCTGATTTCACATTACATGATTCGTTGGCAGAACTGAGAAGCATGCGCAGGCTAAAGACTTTAAATGTTCCTTGGTCATTTCTCACTGGCATGATTGGGATTTCTTCCATTGGGCGCCTTGGGAATGCGCTACCCCAGACTCTCGAGCATCTCATATTGAGTCGTTTTCGTCTAAGGCCTGTACCGCATAATGATCGAGATGGAGCCATGATTTCCGCTTTCGAGAAGGAACTGGAAACTGGTAGCTTATTCCATCTGACTCAATTGAAGAGCGTCAAGCTACCGCCGTCTTTCGTTAGTCGTGGGATGTCAGAGGTGTGCAAGGAAAAGATCGAAGCGCTTGGGAAGAAGTTTAACTTGAAGCTGGAAATCCAGAAGAGAGATTTGAGTAAGATTATATAGATCATATACATTCTGCGTCCTCGAATAATTTTGTTTTCCAGACTATGAATCGTGAGCATAGATATGTTAATATGTTCCAGCTGAATAAAAGACCAAAGAATATATCGAAAGACCATCGAGTTTAAAGAAGGATAAATACAACCAGCTTCATAGGCATATGACTGACTAGGTTACAAGAGAGACCAAAACTAGACCACGCTTTACTCCCCATCCCAGATTATGCGATTCCTCGTGCACATCTGAATCTGACCTTGTCTTTGTACACCTCCGGCAATCTTTTTCAAGCCATAGCCTTTGGGCTCAATGTCGTCATTGAGGTATTTAACCTTTTGATCAGGGACCAAGAGATTACAGCCCCACTCGGTCTGATATTGTGTTAATAATGAACTGAATGATAGTCATCTACAAAATAGCACTTGACGCCACTATACGACTCACCTTGCTGTCGACGCCTTTCTTGTTTTGACCGCACGGTGGTACTATCACATAGTTCCTGCCGTCTTTCCTGACAGAAGTGACACGCATCTTGGGATTGAGATCAGGTATTGGCTGGTCATTTGTCATGTAGTATAGATGAAATGCGTTGACTTCTCCGCACTTGGCTCTGTTCCTGTGCCACGAGTACGGGTTTGAGTAATCGGGATTGGCAAGGGCACGCTCCCTCCAGAGGACACTGCAGCGGTCCAGTGAGAGCTTCACCGGGCTTTGGGGCCACTCGTTAATGAAGCCAGATCTTCCTCTCTGAGAAGATGCCAAGATGATTTTGTTATCAAAGGCGAGAATGGTCATGACCGTGGGAAGAATCGCGAATTGGCCATCTTCATCTTCAGGGTCATATTGCATCATGTCAATCTCCATCTCCTTGTGTGCATTCTGAGCCATCATCCGTATCTGAGAGTCGGTAATTGTTGACACCGGATCTTTGAATTCAAGATATGTCGACCAAATCCAACGATGGGAGCCTTCACCTTCATCATTTCCACGAACTGGCTGTGTTGCAAGCCCATAGTCCAGACGGACCTTGAGCAGGCCTTTCGGGGGATGCTTAGTATCTAGGTTGGCAGTTTCGATAAAATGAACAAACAAGAATAAGATACAGAATGCCGAGTAACAAAGAGTACTAGATAGAGGCGACATTTTGGCAGATTGATGGACCAAAGTATCTCCTTCTCCAAACCATTAAGATTCAAGGGATTCTAGCATAAATAAATACATGACAGTTCAGTCAGAGCACCGCCGAGTAACAGCACAGCGGTCAGATCCGGGTTACTTCCAAGCATCCGGGAAACAAAAGACCGCCAGGTTTGCGCCTTTTCGCCAGCGGCTAAGTCGGAAGGCAGACACGATAATCGTAGCACTACGGAATATCTAAAATTAAAGGCTCATACCTTGATCCTTTGAAAAACTGCCGAAGCTGAACTTCCGGAATAATTTGCCTATCACTACTCACCTTGTTGGCCGTACAGCCCCCATTTACTAACTCGGTTACATGTTGACTACGCGCTGTGATAAATACATGGAAACCTAGTTGGTCCCGCGACCAATAAAAGCTGAATGCGCCTACCATGTAATGTGGGTGTCGACACGAGCTTTTCTGCTAGAACCAACAGCAAGACGCTAACAAGGGGTCGTGAAACACAGTTGTTGGCTCGACTTACCATTTCGACAGTGGCTTTTCTATAATTAACGGGCCGTGCTGCGACTCATGCATGACGATCCTTTCGAGCCAGGAAATGCCCAACTAATTTTATCCCTCATCTGTTGGTTCTCCCTTGTAAAATTCATTTACATGTCACCACGTGGGTCAAATGCGAACTGAGCTTCTCGGCCAGACTGGATCATGAGGTTATAACTAAATCACGCAGGACTGTGGGGGCCATGCTCAGTGCCCTGGGCGAAGTGCAGATCTTGAAACTGGATTTGGGGGCCAAGAGGAGGAAATAGACAAACCCTGCAAGGCTGACTACTGGCTTGCTAACAATAGTTCCGTTGGCACACATATGAAAATCGCCAAGTGTCTGTATTTCCCGAAAGAGAGTAACACGTACTGTTTGCTTGTAAACTGTATCATCATGCAGCGTCTATCCTATGCCTTCGCAATTTTCGCTGCTGCTGGCTCAGCGGTGGCACGTCCTTCTTTTGTTGACTTTGGATCTATGTCCATGAACAATATTTTTGGAAGAGAAACGGCCGACTACTTCAATCCAGATGACTTGACGTTTATTAAAAAGCTTGCAGCTGTCGGAGACTCATACTCAGCTGGTATTGGAGCTGGAGACGGTTTGCACGGCGAAGGCGGTAAGTTTACAACTTCGGGTTGTTGCAATGAGATTTAACGTGTAACAGATGAGAATTGCCGGCGGTATGATCATTCTTACCCATATCTCATCAATCAAGATGAGAGATTGGGCGATACAGCAAACAGGAAGTTTCAGTTCAAGTCTTGCTCTGGTGCAGTCATCAAGAATGTAATTGAAGATCAGCTTCCTTCCATAGATTCTGATCAGCAAATCATTCTCTTATCTGCGGGTAGGACTCACAGGTGACCTATGAAGTATAAGCATACACTGACAACGTCCTAGGTGGCAACGATGCTGAACTTGTTAACATCCTGAACCAATGTGTCTATCAATGGTTTGCTCTGAGCGACCAGCACTCTACTGTAGGTAAAGTTGCAGAGATGAAAGGTGAGCCCTGGGCAAAAGGATGGGACTGGGACGCTGCGTCTCGCGGCTGTCTCGGCCAGCTTCAATATTCCAAGAACATCATAAACGACGACGAGTTCTCCAAGAGGATCGACGAGATGATCGAGGCTACCAAGAAGAAACTGTCGTCCGAGTAAGCCTTGCTCGAATATGTTTACTGGATATTTACTGATGCTTTTTCTTGATTTAGCGGCATGATATACTACACAGGGTATGGTAGTGCTCGATAAAGCATCATCACCCTTCCGCTAATCTCACTTAATAGATATGCCAAATTTTGGAGCACAGACTATGGGTCTGCTTGCGACAAAGTGTCATGGTCAACTTGGATATTTGTAAGTGGAACGAAGCAGTTCCTGGGTTGTTCTGACAATTTCTCCAAAGAAATCATACAACATTTGGCAGCCTGCTGCTCGTCTTGAAGAGCTGCGCCGAAGAGAGATGAACAGGCTGGTTGATCTCATCAACGACAAAATTGTAGGTGCAAACAGGCATGAAAGAATCTCGGTGATTTAACTTGAGTCTTAGGAAGCCGCTGTCAAGAGAGCCGGCGACAAGGTGGCATTCATCAACTACGATGAGTATGTCGGCCACTTCAAAGGCCGATACTGCGAAGACGGCATTGACGAGTCGGTCGTTGACAGTAACACAAGGTGAGTTCCAACACTCTGGAAGTTTGACGCGTACGCATACTAACTCTTCCAGACCGGAGTTGATGTTCTATGAGCTCGATACCTTTGACCCATGGGGCAATAGGCCATGGAAGCGGAGTACTGTCGAGCACACGAACGGTTCATTTTCCGGTGATATGAACACGATGGCCCGAGCAGCTGAGTTTGTCGCACCGGATGTGACATTCAGACAGGAGCATAAAATTGAAGATGACTCTGAGATTCAGGGTCTCCAGGCTGCAGCTAAAGAGGGAGCTACTGAGGATGTGCCAAATCTTTTGCCTGACGGGTAAGCAAGCAGCCACCGCGTTTAGTCCCCGATACTAACCTAAGTCTTGTAGTTACGGCCGTGTCTTCCATCCTCAGATCCTCCTCCACGAGCTCATCGCCAACCTCGTTCTTTTCGAGGTCTCTAACCGCCGCATGGAGGAGAACGATATGACTCCGGAGCCTCTTCTTGACACATCGGTCGCGCAGTGTCCTATCAACCCTTCTGGCAACATTGTCCTGAAGTACAAGGAGACTGAACCGGGAGAGGCAGTCAAGAAGGGTACCGAGCTGAGGATCCTCCCGGTCGGTGACTCTATCACAGTGGGTTATCTGAGCGACAGGAAGGGAGGTGACGGGAATGGCTACCGTGGACAACTGAAGAAGGATCTTTCTGGTAAGAACACAGGTGCTCGACACTGTCACTGCTGCTGTTGGTGCTAATAATGAACAGGAGACAAGGTCGTCTTTGCCGGTACAGAATCATCGGGTACAATGTCCGACGGATACTATGTAAGTGCGCCGTCTCACTGTGGACAATGTGACTGACCCCGAAATAGGCAGCATGGTCCGGAAAAACTATCCAGTACATTTCCGATCACGTTGATCCATCCCTCAAGCAGCGTCCCAACATCATCTTACTCGCAGCTGGAACCAACGACATGAACCCCAACCATGGCATCTCGAAAGAGGGCAACGATCCGAAGGGTGCTGCTGATCGACTTGGCAAGCTCATTGACAAGATGGTCAAGACATGCCCGGATGCAACCATTCTGGTAGCTATGATCATCAACACTTGCGATGAGAAACAATCGCCTGCTACGAAGGAGTTCCAGAAGCTCGTACCTGGTGTCGTCAAGTCACGTCATGACGACGGCAAGCATGTCTTGGCCGTGGACTTTACGACCTTCAAGACGAGTGACCTCCAAGACTGCATCCACCCTACCAACGATGGGTACAAGCTTATGGGCGATTATTGGTACAGCTTCATCCACCAGATTCCCAGCAGCTGGATCAAGAAGCCAGTTGGACCAGATCCTAATGATGGCGATGGCACGAACGGTGGTATTGATAAGAACATTCCTCCCCCAGACTGGGGAAAGAGTCCTATTCAGGTCACTTCCAAGAAGACAGTGGCAGATGCAGCCGAGTATGCAACTGGTGGAAAGGACAAGTGCGTCATTTGCAATGGCAATCCTTGGTACAAGGGTACTGGAAAGATTGCTCAGGGTGGCGTTGGTAAGAATGGTGATTGGAAGTATCACAAAGATTGGAGAGCCGAAGGTGAGGTTGCTGAAGGGCTTGGCTTGGAGAATCAATATGTCAGACTGCATGACATGAATGGCGATGGCAAAGCCGGTAAGCATTCAACCTTTACCGAACCATTATTTGGGACTTAGACTAATGACCTTCCTAGACTACGTATGGATTCATCCCAAGACTGGAGAGATCACCTGCTGGCTCAACAATCTCCCCAAACCATGGTCAAAGGCTGGTAACAACAATGGCATCATCGGTAGCGGTGTAGGCCCCGCGAAAACTATCTATCTGGCGGTCAGTTCCCACCGATCGGTCTATTAGCAGAAACTAACCAACTGACAGGACATGAACGGAGACGGTGTAAGTGATTCGTCTGAGCAAAGGCGTCCATGCTAACATTCGACAGATGGACGACTACCTCGTTGTAGACCCAGACAACGGCTCGGTTCGGGTATGGTGGAACTATGGCCCCGATGACAGCTGGGACAATGGCTGGAAATTCGTTCCTGGCGGAGAGATCGCTTCAGGAGTGCCGCATGCCAACCTCGAGACTTTGCGATTCCCAGACATCAACGGCGATGGACGGGCTGACTATGTCTATATCGGCGAAGGCGGGTCGCTAAAACATCATCTGAACACTGGGTCAGTTGGAGGAAGAGATGTCCTCTTTCATGCCATGGGAGGTATCGCTACTGGAGCTGTCAGCGACATTTCGAAATTGGTGTTTGCCGATGTAAGTGATACGGACCCAGACTAATTAATGCCGGGCTAACGAGTGTGATTGAAAGATGAATGGCGATGGTCGCGATGGTAAGATCCCACGTGTCCCACGTCTTGCCTTTTACTAATGAACGATAGACTATTTAATCTGGGATGAAGATGGCGGCCTCACAGGATTCCTTAACCAGCCTACCAACAGAGAGGGCGTTCCTCTATTCGTCAACCAGGGCCCTGCTAAGACCATTGCAGATGGTATCAAGAAGAAGCCAAGCACTATTCGGTTGGCAGACATGGACGGCGATGGGAAGGATGACTACGTCTACGTTGGCGACCATGGTGCACTTTCAGTCTGGTATAACCGAGGGACTACTGATGACTCTATGGCGATTGATGGCATTCGTTTTGCTGACATGGACGGTGATGGAGTGGACGACTATGTCTGGCTTGATCCAAAGACGGGAGCTCCAACGGTTTAGTAAGTCATGCTCCCATATCGACTTTGCGATTGACTTGTTGACAGCTTAGTCTCAACTCTGGAGTCAATGATGGAGACTCTCTTGGTTGGGCATGGAGCCCAATCAATGGCGGCAAGCCCATTGCTTCTGGTGCTGCACCTGCAAACCAGGTCCTTTTTGGCGACATCAACGGGTGAGCAGCCCCGGAATATGGTTGGCGGAGAACTTGACTGACCAGTCGCAGCGACGGGTTGGACGATTACCTAGACCTGGACCCCAAGACCGGCTTGTTGAAAGCGTATCTCAATCTGGGCAGGGAGTCAGACTGGAAGTTCCGGCCAATAGGCACGATCGCATCAGGCCTCGGACCAGGGAAGCGAGTGCGCATCGCCGATATTGATGGTGACGGGGTAAGATCCAGGCATTGATTCACCGAGCGAATCATGTATTAACACTCTTTCTAGCGCGACGATTACATCTTTCTCAAGGACAATGGCGGCACAACCATCTACCGCAATATCTACGGCCCCGACAACGATGGTGACAAGTATGCCCCGATGTCAGACGCAGACGCTTCGGGTATCAACCAATCACCGGACGAGATTGACTTCATCGATATGAACGGCGACGGAAAAGCGGACTACGTCTGGACATCCAGACTCGATGGTAGCGTCAAGGTTTGGTATAATGACTACCCCAAGAAACCCACCTGGCGAGAAGCAGGAGAAATCGCAGGCGGAGTCGGAACATCCGGCGCAAACGTTCGATACGCGAAACTACAGAAGACAGGCCGATACGATTACGTCGCTGTCGATCCCAAGACGGGAGCCATCGCTGCATGGCTCAATGGCTGTGGCGACCCTGATACCTCCAAGAAGAAGCACAGAATTACCATCGCCCGGTATCTCAAAACCGTATGGGTCATCGCGGAAAAGCCTGTAGACAAGGACTTCTCCTCTGATACCTGTTTCAAGACAGGAAAGGGCGGAGATACGCGAGGTACTCCGATCTTGAACACAACAGCCGATGACAAGTTTCCCGCTGCTCTAAAGAGTGGTGATACGATGGAGAAGCTTTATGGGAATACGTGCTTTTACGAGGGTAGTACGGAGAGAGTAGGAAAGCTTGTTTGCGATGGGGTCAGTGGGATTAGGTGCTATGAGGATGAGAACTTTGGGAAGTTGCAGAAGTGCAGGTTTGGATCTTACACGTATTCTTTGTACTGTGAGTGGTAGCCATATAATGAGAGGTTTGATGGTGGCAGTTAGAACATTTCGATCATGGCAATGAATAAGCAAAAAAGAGTTTTGAAGCAATCGAGCATGTCTATATATCATAACCAACCGGGCAAATCCCACTCTATATCATTCATCCAAATCCATGACGATACTCAGTCATGAGACACTCTACATGCTAGCGTGTGATGCGAGTGGAGAAGCCTCTTGGATTTCATGGACCTCCATCTTAAAGCCCTTGAATCTTCTCGCCGGCAATCTCATTTCGAACATGTGGTCAATCTCAATCGCACTTCTTCCCTTCATCTCAGGGATAAAGAACCAAGTCAAGAGAGTACCGACCAGGCAAAGTCCACAGAACAGAAAACCTGTCTTTCCACCTAGCGCCGCCTTATCTCTGCTGAACAGCATGGGTAGAACAACAGCCAGCATGATGGAAAATCCCTTCTCAGCAATGCCAGCTAAGCCCTGGGTGAGGGATCGGAGTTGAAGGGAACTAGTCTCTCCCAGAATGGCATACCCAGCTGGCCAAGCACCCATACCACAGACCACAATGACAGCTGTCATGATCCCTCCAGTAGCCCAAGTGAGAGTCTCACTCTTCCAAAATCCAGTCACGCCCATGGCGCCGTAGAGAAGAGTCGAAGAAGCTAACGAGAACAGGGTCAAGCTGCGGCGACCAGCGCGAGAAAGAAGCCAGAAGCCTATACCATTTGCCAGCATTCCAGCGACTATACCCGCGAGCGTGAACATGATAGCGTATCCGGACTTCATGCCCATAGATGTCAAGAAGACGCTGGCATTGGAGAGAAGTTCCAAACCAAAGAGGGCAGGCATGATAGAAGCCAGTACAGCAATGAGCGTTCTTCGAAGATTTGTGCCCTTGAGACAAGACCAGTAGTTGACTGAAGCGGTGATGGCCTTCTCTTCCTCGATGGTAGCTCGGATCCGCTCAAGAGCGCCGTACGGGCTGACCTTCGGTGCGAACAGACGAGTAGCTGATTTAATAGCTCTCTGTTCCTGACCAGTTCTGATCAAATGAGCAGGGCTTTCAGGCATGACGATGGAAAGAATAAAAGGGCCGAGGGAGAGAATCCACTGTGATCCAAAAGCACCAAGATAGCCACTGCTGTTCTCAATGTCATTGATCAACTTGATCACAATAAGACCAATGAGTTGACCAAGCAATGTGAAGACCGGAAACAAAGCCATCGCCGATCCACGCAGCGCCGTCGGTGTATTCTCAGACACCCACGTCACACAAGTCGTCTTGATAACACCGACCGAGAAGCCCTGAATCGTCAAACCAGCCGTGAGAAGCGTGCGCTTCATGTTAAGCGGCTCAGGCATATGCGAGAAGAAAATACACGCAATAGCAATAACAGAAATGATCGTTCCAAACAGAAGCGTGAGTTTTCGTCCAATGCGATTCTGTAGCCATCCTCCCAAGAAACCACCGAGCGCTGCACCGGCGGGCGGAAGGCCAAGCCAGAGAGACAGCCAATTACCGGGAATGTCCATCTCACCGTCGATTTTTGATCCATAGTCTGCTTTAAAGGTATCGACACTTGCAACGGCACCGACGATGACGAGATCGTAGCCCCAGCCGATGACGGGGATTGTCATGGCGAGGCAGTACATTGCGATCTTGGGGTATTTCTTAAGTGCTTGGCGGAGTGGCATTTGCGCTTCTTCATCGTCTTGTTGAGGTGGCGGGTCTTGTTTTGTGGTTGAGTCCTGGGTGGTAGTTTGGGAAGTGTAGGGATCGTAAGCTGTGATATCTTCGTCTTCTTGTGGAATTGTCTGCCATCGTCTTGTTGTTTCGAGCTCGTGGTAGCTTGGCGCGATACTACCCTCTTGGGGATCGCTGTTTTTCCGGTCGTGATAACTCATGATGACTTAACCGAGTTGTAATATCGTTTAGCGAATAGTTAAGATGTTGAATGATGCGAATGCGAAAAGGCAATGGCAAAGGTGGCAATCAGCATCTATAAAGAAGAGTAATCCAGCTCAGACCTCGCATTTCAAGTAGAGGGGTCCATCGGACTCATGGTGATCTGCCCTACGGACGTCTAATCGTGGAGTAGCAATTATCGCGTAGGATAAATCCTTCAGTGGGCGATGATACGCTAATTCCGTCCCTGGGCCAATTACGTTGGGGCCAGAACGAGGATGAAACTCAGTGCTTACAGGGCGCAGTCAGCAGAGCCCTACGGACTCGGACTAGTGAGGCTGGGAACGTGACAGTCTTTGCGAGGATGAGGCTGGGCTGGAGAATTTATTAAAGGTGAGGTATTAGTTGCTGATAGAGTACATTTGATCACTTGGGAAGGTAGTGTCAAATATGATGGAGAAGAGATGCAGTTTTGCAGAAGCGATGCCTTCGTGAATAAGCTGTGCCGTAGGGACCATCGCCACGTAAGTTGAGGATTCAGGATGCATGCATTACTCCGTACAAGACCATTTTTAGGCATACCAATCAAGCATAAGCTGCACAATTAACTTCCGGCATTACTACCAATTGCCGCTCGTTAGTGTGATACCGTCAAGATCCGTAGGACCTTATCCCCGTCGGACTCTAGATAATGAATCTGACATGCATCTATTTGTGGGGTCTCGCGAAATCCGCACGATCGAGCGAAGTCCGCTCCATGGAAAGGGTGCTTGGTGGCTTTGGGTTGATATGTAAAAAGCGATAATTTCACTTTAAAAGACGTCAATATTCCAACGAATTATTGGTTCAAAGAGTTCATGGCCGTCTTGACACGCTTTGTCGGTTATTTCCTTGTCTGTCACTGACTTGAAGCTACGATCACAAACTTATCAACGCCCGCGTTATCACCGAACTTCGCGCCAATACCACCCCGATCCCTAACGTATCACTGCATATCTCGTATCAATCAATACCCTCTGACCCGACAATGCAACTCAACAACACCGAGAACTCGGCACTCAAGCCGATATGCCAAATCATCACTCCAGTGGGGATGCTAGGCTACGGCTTCGACGAAGCTCTCACGCACTACGAACTCTCTCGTCTTGCACCAACCGGCATACCAACGGCTATCATCTTGGACTCGGGCTCGACAGATAGTGGGCCGCAGAAACTGGCTCTAGGGTCTATGTCGTGCCCGAGGTCGGCTTATGAAAAGGATCTTGCCAAGTTACTCCGGCTTGTTCACACCTTTCGTGTCCCGTTGATATTTGGGTCTGCTGGTGGTGATGGGACGGATGAGCATGTCAAGGCTGTTAGCGAGATTATAGAAGAGATTACAGCGGAAGAAGAGAACAAGTAGGTCAAGGTAGCGTTGTCTATTCTTTCTTGCTTATACTTCATAGGGACTATGCGTTTAACACGATATCACTCTTCTCTAATGTCAACAAGGCAACGATCCTCGAGCGCCTCAAACAAGGCCGCCTAACCGGCTGCGGCCCCTGCGTTCCACCAGCTACAGAGTTTGAGATCAATGAATCGCTCCGCGTCGTCGCTCAAATGGGCTACGAACCTTTCTTCGATGCCATGACCGCCAATCCAGACTTCAACATCATAATCGGCGGGCGAGCCTACGATCCATCCCCTTACGTCGCATTCTGCGTTTATCAACTCACACGCCAGTCAAACCATCTCAGCACAGAAGAACTTCACTCTAGGCTTGGTGGGTTCTACCATATGGGTAAGATCCTGGAATGTGGAGGACAGTGTTCATTCCCAAAGTCTCATGGTGCTGTTGCGACTGTTTATGAGGCCGGCTTATTCGATGTTAGACCGACGGATCCTGAGTCTTTATGTACGCCTTTGTCTGTTGCTGCCCATACACTATATGAGAATACGAGACCGGATGCTCTGCGAGGGCCGGGAGGATCACTTCATCTTGATGAGTCAAAGTATGAGCAACTGTCTGACGGAAAGTCTGTGAGGGTGAGTGGCAGTGTTTATCGCTCGTCAGAATCAGATGGCAAGCCTTATCAACTCAAGCTCGAAGCTGCACGTATTGTTGGTTACCGCTCTATGTTCATGGGCAGTGTCACAGACTGTGAGAGCCCCTACTTTCAAGCTATGAAATTGTTCTAAGAATTATAGATATCCTCGTTTCCCAGATTGACAAACTATTGGCCCGCGTCAAGGTCTACGTCGACCAACAACACCCTGAGATCACTGGTCAATGGAACCTTGACTTCCATGTCTACGGCAAAGACCAATACACGCAAGCCGGACCAGGCCAACTCTTCATCGTTGCTGAAACACTCGCGCCAACACAGCAGCTGGCCAACAGCATTGCCTCCAAGGCAAGGGTTGGAATGATTGTAAGTCTCCCTATCTACCATTAGGTCAAACTAATGCGCGACAGCATGCACCTTATCCGGGGCAGAAAGCGACTGCAGGAAACTTTGGCTTCGGCCTTGGTGGACTTATGGAGATTGAACTTGGTCCTTGTGCTGAGTTC
Source organism: Fusarium sp. NRRL 29148 (assembly GCA_013759095.1). Lineage (NCBI taxonomy): Eukaryota > Fungi > Ascomycota > Sordariomycetes > Hypocreales > Nectriaceae > Fusarium > Fusarium sp. NRRL 29148. Next base: position 24,090 of record JABSTL010000417.1, read on the forward strand.
TCGTTGTATCATCTCATGGACCTTGAACTTGGCGAAGAGAGGTTGGCCATAGGTGGTGATGGGTCTGTGCTCGAGGGGCCATTGTTGAGAGGTTCGGTCTCTCGAATTGGGAAAGGGGTCACGAACGAGACCAATGGAACTAACGGGCACATTACTGTGTCTGAGGTCGATAGCAAGCCTCCTCAGCGGACGAGCACAAGTCCCCAGCGTTCACCAAGTCCCCCAAACCAAGCTATCCAGAAGCCTGAGACGCTATCGGACCTATGTCGCATCGTCCGATCCAAGAATGCCGGCCCATACGAGATCACCATAGACGCCATGTTCGCATCCAAAGAAGCATATGAAGCTATCAAATCATCCGATCTCCTCTCGGCCAGCAACGTTGCGAAAGCCATTGGCATCTCAGAGGAAGACATCATCTGGATTGGCTTCTTCGACCCCGCTATCTCTTTCAAGGTAACCATCCCCAGGATCCGATCGGGGAAGAAGAAATCAGCTGGCGGCTTCATGGAGAACGACATCCATGGGTCACAGGAGCACATGTGTCTTGCGAGCCTAAAGCTTACTGAAGGCTTCAACGTCTAGGTCCATTACCAGGTGTTTGGGTAATCACCCTCCAGTGATGTTGGGTCGAACTGGAGTAAGCTTGTGTATGGATCACTCCAAAAGTTCTTCAAAAGCTCCGGGTTCCCATCGACCTGGCTCATCATATCCCCATGATCTTGCACCGTCTCCGTTGTTGTCCGCTCAACTGTTCCCCCATCACTTTCCTCCACCTCAACAGGCTTTCCTCGTATCTCCCCCGCTGTATTGACAGCATCAAACATCAACGACACTCCCATTCTATGATTAAGCACCAACTTCGTCTTATCTTCCTCTTTTGAAGTCACCCTCCCCAATGCTTCAAATACACTTACAATGCGACTGAACTCATCCTTTGGATCAATCGTACATGCTCTACACAGCGTTTGTGTCATAGCGACATGATTCGCCACTATTTGTCGTTCCTCAGGACCGTCGGAGCTCTGGCGGATGAAGAATTTGAGGAGGAAAATTGTCGAGAAGCCTAGGCATCTGTGGCGATCTTTCGGTTGGCATCTTTCGCGTCGTATGAGAGTGATGTTTTCAGGGTTGGTACGAATGGCGCGTGTTCCGATTTCGACGATTCTTAGGGCTATGTCGCGTGCTTTTCGGAGGAGAATCTGGCGAGAAGATGAATTTGCGGGGGATTTCGTGATCACAAGTGTGTAGATGTGTATTTTGGCGTCTAGGATTGCGTATTCAACTATGCTCTTCGTTTCTTCATCTAGCAGTATCTCGTTCTTTATTGCTCCAAGTTCAGTATCGAACAAGCGGAGGAATGACGAACTTGTGCCATCTAACAGCTCATGATTGAGTAGGGCTGTGAACTTTGCGACAACTAGTTGAATGCGTACTTCAATCGCAAAGGCTGGGGGCACGGTTTGTCGTTTCAGAAATGCATGAATGGCAGCAAAGTCCAGCTCCGACTCGATAGGACAAGGAAGGCCCAAGTGTAAGCTCAGTCTGTTTCCGTCAGTAAATAATACCATATTCTCGGCTTCATGGACTCACGATGTCGAGACACTGAAGCATGACAACCAAGTGTTGATTCTTGACCGAATACTTCCCGATGTGACTCCAATAACTCGAAGCGATGGGATGGTTTGCTGACGATCAAGACTCAAGTATCGAGCAGCTTGTATAGCAACACCGCAGTAAAGCCAACTGGGCTCTTTCCATTGCTTATCAGTAGGTAGAGGCCAGTTGCAGAGAAGTAACAAAGCCTGGACTTTGTAAAGTGGTAGTGGAGCGTCAGTTACAGTCTCTTGTACCAATCTCTCATATGGCGCCCGAAGCAACTGGAATAAGGCAATGTTCTCTGCCTCTGGTAAGCGACATAGCACTATCGTGACTATCGTCCAGAAGAGGAAGGGCTGGTTTTCATAGGCTGCTTGGGCGGAGAGGGAAGCGACCACCGGAAGACGAGGGCGCATGTACTCTGCAAAACTAAAGGCTATGAGTAGATGCAGAGGGGTCAAAAGGGGCTCTTACACCATGAAGGCCTCCGTCGCAGTGGAAGAGTCGAGGACTACCCCAGCTAGGCTCACAGTGAACGACGTAAGCTCAAAGTCATCAACACCTTCATCCTGGGACGCCGGAGATCTGCTCTCGGATGTAGAGCTTGTTCCAGCCGCCAATTGATCCTGGGTACGATGAGTCTGGTTGCGTAGTTCCTGAAGTTCCTTGCTCATTGCCTCCAAACGCCTACGTCACCATCAGTTGAGTGATGTCTCCGGATCATGCGGTCTTGTTACGAACTTTCTTGCCGGCGTCCTCTTAAAAGTGGCGTCCACCGTGCAGAACAAATGTCTTGCATTGCACCGAGAGCACGGATCAGGGAACTTCTCCTTGGAATCACATCGTAACTTGCTAATCAGTTGTTATCCAGCATATATTGATTGCAGGAGCTCGTACCTTTGCCTGCTTACACTCCGTACACGCCTTTACTGGCCTCGAGGCTAAGTGACTCTGCGGCATTAAATAAATAAGTTGATAATTAGATGTTTGTCGGTTACACAAAACAAGGGGCGCTGGGAACTTTAAGGAAATTGCCGACGTTGTAGCCGCTAAGACGACGGCCGTTCTTGCTACAAGCCTATCGATAGCGTTGTAAGCCACCGACTGTTACTGAAGCGGGAATGGCTTGGCGGCTACTGGATTCAGCCGGCAATGATCCAAGATCGAGCGGGGACAGTCATTCCTTGATGCTGATTGGCAAACTTTTCCATCTATTTTTAGGTCGTAGGGTAAGTAAATATCGCGAGATCTCCAAATGACTCTCAACAACAGATATCTTGGGATTGGCCGCCAGAGCCTGAGCTTTGCGGCTGGTAGTGTCGCGGGTGACCGCGATGATATGGAAGAAAGAGTCAGGCGAGTTGAAGAGGATGTTGTCAATGACAGCGCCGCCTTGCTTGCCGGTGGCGCCAAAGATCAAGAAGGTCTTTTGTGTATTGGGTGCTGACATTTTGATTGCTAGAATAGGATGGAGCTTGGATGTTGTTTGACTGTAGGTAATATCTGGAAAGAATTTATTGACTGTTTAGATGAGAATAATGCTCGTGAAAACACTTGTATTTATATAGTGTAGCTATTCGAATTCTCTTGCGCGAAGACGGCGCCCGGGTTGACATTTCTACATACAAAGACTGACACGGAGCAACTAAATTATCTTGATACTCATAGCTAAAAGATCGCCGTATGAGTGCGAAAAGATAGAGGCCCCTTGAGGCGGCGTAAGGCTAAGCTTGAGATATACTAGCACGTTACAAGTTAGACTTGCTGTCCTATTTCCTCCTTCGAGCTAGCAAGCGAATGCGAGCCGGCTAGTTTATTCCCCCATTCATCGTGACGATGCTGTTTTTGATTCTCTTTCCCGACTACGAGATTTATTAAAGGTTTTCTCACAATACTGACACGATTGTACGAATAATCTTTGCGACATACCTCTTAACTCTATGCGACAAGAAGTAACGCACGATTAAATCTCCTATTACACTACTCGCCTCTACTCTAAAAGTCGAGTCTAGCTCTATCGCGTCAACTAGTGACAAGAATCACAAACCAATCATCCAATCTATCCCCTAGTCATCGCCACTATAATAGTGGTTCACAACCGGAGACTTAGCACCAGTACCGTACGCACTACCACCATAGTTCAGATAACCCTGCGAGTACGGCAGAGCAGGGAACTTGCCCTTAATCTCCTGCGCATCGCCAAACACCCAAGCTGTCGCCATACCCATGACCTGATGCTGAAGAATGTGGCAATGCATCATCCAAGCTCCAACATTCTCCTCGGTGATCTTGATTCTCCATGCTCTCCAACCAGCTGTATGGTGAGGTACACCCTTGGTAGCATAGCGATATAAATTAGTTGAATCACGAAGAACAGGCGTGAAGTTGTTGAAGTGCTTCTCGTTCTCTTGCGCATCGTAAGTGCCGTTTCCTGAGCCTAGATCATAGACATGGTAGCCGTGCACATGCATCGGGTGAAAGTCCCAGCCTCCAGTAGGGCCGTTGTTGTTCTGCCACACAACATCCAAGACTTCACCGACCTTAGCTGGGAAGGCTTTTGTGTTGGGGTCAAAACCGCCGTGCTCTAGAGCGAGGGTGTAGTTGGGTGTCTGGCCGGTTTCATAGACTTGGATAAGATATGGGACTTGGTTATGCTCTGCCTGGACACTTTCCTTCCATGGGAGACCATTTTGACTAGAAGAATTGGTCAGTAGGATACAGCGAAAAATGCAAGAGGGTACTCACGCCCAGGCAACTGCGCCATTCAATGTTCCATTCTCATATTTCCCAGTGGTCAAGATCTGATTGATTTGAATAGTTACCGTCCTGGTAACCTCGCTCAAACGAGGGAATGCCTTGTTATTATACTCTGAAAGTCCCTGGAGCTTGTACTCAAGGTAGTCGTAAGTGTTGTTGGGCAAGACAACAGGTGAGGAGGGTGGCAGAGTTCTTGGTAGCTTTGGTCCCTTGGGGCATTTGTACCTCAGGATAGCGTAACCACTAATCTGCTTCGGTCGATCACGACTTTCGTACCGGACCCAAAACTGCGAGTCGTCTCCATGGCAAACATCCTTCGCCGCCTTTGTCTCGAGGAGATAGCTGAAGCGTTGGCCGGATGAAACTTGGACGTGATCCACCTTGGCGGGCTTGGTGTACGAGCCATCGGCTTCGATGACTGTCAGCTTGTCGTGTCCATCAATTCCAAGCTTGATCATCGACAAAGCAGTTGCGCCGATAAATCGCATTCGATACGTCTTGCCAGGATCGACTTCAATGACATGAGGCGTGCAGCTAATGTCAGAAGCAGTATCGAAACTCTGATTTCCAGAGTTGCCATTGATGGTAATCGCCTGAGGCTCCCCAGACCACTTGAACGGATCTCCGAGGAGACCCGCCTCAATTGTTTCATCTGACGCCTCGTAGTTATCTGCGACGATGAGCGCAAGATCCCCGTCGTACTTGTATTCGGGCTTATCCGCATCCTTGACGATCAGGACTCCATGCGCTGTCAAGCTCTGGACTCCAACGTGCGAGTGATAAAAGTACGTTCCCGCATCGCCACGCTGAGGTCGAACTTCATAGTCGAAGAAGTTATTCGCGGGAATGGGCCATTGGCTGACGAGAGGTGTACCGTCGGAAAATGGTGCGGCTCGTTGGCTTAGCCCATGCCAGTGCTGTCTCCGTCAGCTGACGCTTCATCAATTGGTGTGAGCGGACTTACAACAGTGAGGTTCTGGTCTGGCACGCGATTGTAGACACGAATCCAGACAGTTTGTTCTTCCTTGAGGTGTAGCGTAGGCGCCGGGAAAGTCCCGTTAAAAACGACCGATTGACGAGCTTTGCAATTGACTTTGATGTCCTCCAGCGTAGCCTCAAGCACATAATCAGGCGTAAATGTCTGATCATGCACCTTGCATTTGGCAGCTGCCAAAGCCAACAATGGCAACACAGCGAGAAGATTGAAAAACATGTTGCTGACCCTGCCTCAAATCATAAGAACGAGTTCCAAGGTAAGTTCAACTGCTATATATATACTTCAGGATGATGCGGCACGTCGCATTGGGGCCAGGCAATGCAGGCCCTCCGAGGTGCATTGTCACCCAACAAACTTTCAGCCCGGATCACACGGCGTGAGCACTAAAGTATCACCTGAAGAAAGGGGCCTAGCGACTTTCCAAAGCGAGCGTGGCACGGCTCGCAATGACGTCTGTGATAGTGTCAACAAGAGGTGCGATTTGGTAATAACCAACAGAATACGAACAATGAAGCAAGAACCTAGCGAGGCAGTAAGCAGAGACGTTGTCAATTGGCCAAGAATTCAAGATCGTCGGGCTTCTCACCGGTTTTTGGGCGGCGCTGAGTCTGACCAGTTTGGGCCAACGCATGGCTTAGCCGGATGCTTGGGGGCGTAAAGTTTTATCTAGGCGCTATCAGGGTATCTAAGCACCTACCGCGTTTGAAACAAATTGGCATATGCAGAGAAACTTCGCAAGCTTCGTCAGTAGCTGGGGTTACCCCCGCTTGTGTTAATTACAGCCCCGTTGATCTGCATGACAGTTATTTCGGGGCTTCGGAAACAGCAAACTTTAACTGTGAACTGTTACGCGGACTGCCATGAATCAGATGATGTGCGATGGCTCCAATGGGATTCTGGGAGGTATGTCGGATGTTGAGCCCGCGCGACGGTTTTGGATGTGCCTCAAACTTCACAAGCTCACCGTGCAGCAATTGTTCTCTCTTACCAGCATATCGAGCGATACCTTATGATTAGGTACTGAGAGCAAGAGCCGGTCGTTGAGTCCGCGTCCGATCAGCCAGATCTTTCCTTGTTGAAAATCCGGATACCGTCCACTTTGCCACCGCTCGCAGCTGGCATCTTTTGTTGATTCTGTAATTCTTATATGTAGAGAGCTTTAATGGCATACAGTCGGTGCATCAAGTTCTCAGCACAACCCTATAATGACGCTTTTAAGGACTCGCTTTACTTGCAGTGTGTTCAAGTAGATACATAGTGAATAAAGCTTCCCCTTCTTTAGTAACCTCGATTCTTCTCAGAACCTTGTCGTAGGCTCCGAAGAAAGACCAAACCTACCTAGTAACTGCCAAGGTATCGCACTTTCAACAATTGAGTGTCCATGCTCGGGAAAATCCCTCATATAGACATTTAGGGGGGTACTTGGAGAGTTGTCCCCAGAAGTTCTCAAAGCATAGCTGGAGCTACTGATATGGTCATCTTCGCGTCGAAAGCAGCAAGTCCAGATTACCTGCACCAAGACCCCAGAGCCTACTACCAATGGGATCAACTGGCCTGTCTGCTTAACGCTATTGACGCCCGTGATATGGTTCCATGCAACAGGAAGTTCGACGGCTAGTACCAGCAAAATGAAAGTGCAGATCTGTAAGACCAAGACAGTAAGGCGGAGGCCACCGTAGAACGGAAGACCCGTCAGCCAGTTTTTGGAAGGAGCTTGCAGCAACCAGGTCGATCGATTGTTCCAATTTGAACACAGGCCGAAGTACAATTGTACAAGGGTGCCAACGGACCTAACCACGATCAAGACAGGAGCTACGAGGAAAAATACCTCACTGGCCCATGCAGATCCAGCTTAGCGAACAAGAAGATCTGACTACATGGTGCTTGTTTCTGTGCAAGGTGATTTGGATCAGTAGAAGTCCAGAAGGAGGGTCTCGCTATGAGGCTTACCAACTTATTGAGGCCCGATGCCGAGAAGAATAGGTTGCAAGAGGAGAATGCCAATAACACAGAGCTACCCAATCCACTGGTTACTCTTGAACCTTTGATCAGTGAACAACATAACGACTCTCGACAAGCCGTTGCCAGCACCAAATAGTGTTGTGATAAACACGTGGATATCGTATGATTTTCAAGGCCAGCAGACAGTGTCCAGATCAATGCAATAAGAAATGCGAATTGGAACATGTAAATCGACTTGATTATACCTGCCTAATGTACGGCGCGTCAACTTTTCCACTCCAGTACGTGTTACCTGTATCTTACCACTTGTTTGGGGCAAAACATACAAGCCAGTATTAGAGCAAGCCATTGCAGGTATGACCCGGGTCTCACCCCAAGGCCCAGAAGGTCAGAATCGCCCTCTGTTCCACAAGCTGGCTGCATTAAAATAAACTGTTTGTACACAAAATCTTTTCGAAGGAACCAAGCCAAATTTGTCAAGCGGCACAAGTTTGATTGGTTGGTGTACCAAGAATCGCACAACACAGAGTGTCTCAGGAACTGAACAAATTGGAAGCAAGTTAGAACAAAGAACACTAATGCTGAAAAAGCTTTTGTTGTCAGAGTTGAGGTCTCTTAAAGGCTGGAATTCACAATTTCTTGATACAATAGGCGTTGAAAAAGCAATTATTGCGAACATGCTGCTGATAAATCCAGGGTAGATACTCTGTACACAGTATTGCATCCATAGTTAATTGATCGTCCCAGCAAAGTGATTCGCTAGGAATGGGGAATGGCTGAAAGCTGGTTTGATTTATTATCATTGGCCTTGATCAACCGTACTCCGCCATGATTTGGGCTGATTGGGCGTTCCAGCTACGTATGCGCAATTCCCGTAATTTCTTACCAACTGTTCTCTATCACATTGTATAGTTGTAGTGCTACACTGCCCTTCTTTTAGCCAACCTTCAATAGCTCTCGGGGCTCTGAAGCTCTCCACCAATTTACAAGCAGTAGTCACAGCGGCAATCCAGGCTTAGGAATCAGGCTGTGGACGAGTAAGTATCTCATATTAGCCCCATTGACGCCTAGACAGCCGGTTCCTGCTGTATGACGGAGGTGGCAGCACACACAAAACAGCCAAGATATCTAGGGTATGATGACGTATTGGCCGATTATACAGATTAAAGTGCTCGGAAAGTTTCTGCAACACGTTAGAAGATGTATTCTCTGATAAGTATTGATCGCATATTGCCTTGCCATATTGGCTACGAGCTCTCAGTACCCCATGATGAGCTGATGTACACCACTACTATAAGGGAGTGCTCCAAATGTTTCTTGAAATTGAAAAGTACAACCGCAAATGCATACAATATGGAATGACGACTCCGCCCCCAAGAATTTCTAAATTGACAAAGCTTCAAAGAGAGATATGGTGTTGTTAGACCGGCAGAGCCATCAGCTATTTACAAATCGAATGGTGTACTCGGAATCAGCAAGTGAGAGGCGAAGCTGAAGCTATCGCTCTATCCATTAAAAAATATCCCAAGATTATGAAAAAACCCAGTGCTGCAAGCCCTCCACACATAGAATCAATATTGGAAAAACTATCAGCATGCGGTCGAAGTCCTTAGTCCACATAACGAAAACCGAGATATTTGTCGAATGCTTTCCCTTGGTGCTCCAAAGCCCCCATCACCAATCATTGTTTTATGGCAAAGGATACTCTCCGCAAACTCACCACACTTCTTGATGTTGACCAACATACTTATCATCTGATGAGCCTCAGGTTTGATAATGAAGTACTCAACCTAAACGAACCCTCAGGTCCATGGCATAGTCTGAATGGCAACTGTTACGAGGACTGTGATGAAACAGAGATGAATGTGCGGCGTGGTATGCGATGGCTTCAATGAGACTCCGAGAGTATGCTACGATAGTGCGAATGGTATAAGACCGGTAGTGTATTAGCATCTCGAATTCGGGGAACAATTAAGGGGCCATTCTATTGGCGCATATGGCCAAACATTGCCAGCATGTCCAGCGACAACCACAAATCCGGAACCAAAGACACAAGCCGGTCCGTAAGCCCGCGATTACCAAATCATGTCCTTCTGCATTGCCCATCTGATAGCAGTCCGCCTCGCTTCTGCTCTGAGAGGACATATTTTGTTGACATGCTGGAACTTCGAAGGCTGTCTACCCGATCCTATTTGACTGGTCAGTGTTAGAGAATTTCGTCAAATTTTGTGTAGTGTCATACTCACATTAAGTAGACCTTTGTGCCTTTCAACTCTCAGCCATAGAATTTGCACTAGGAGAATCATCGCAAGCCTTGCGCTTTCGAATAGCAGTAGTCCTCTTAGTAGGTAGCGCAGGGTCCTGGTTGTCTGTTTGTCCCTTCGTTGATGTTGAGGAACTTGGACCCAATTGGTTATCAGATGGGGTTTGAGGTGATTCTGTAATGCCTCCCCTTGTGGCATCGTCGTAGTAATCGCGAAAGAAGTCACTGCCAGGAGGGCTTGGCTCATCATAGTCCGCATCGGCAACGAGGATGCGGACATCATAGTAGTGACTGGCCTTGATGAGATGGTCTTTGGTAACTACCCGTTGACCCCCAGAGGATTGACGCCTCTCGGCCAGACATTCGAGGGTATGTCTGACGTCGGCCACCGCCACCGCCCTCCAATCACTCCTCTGTTCAGAGGCACCAGTGACTCGCGTGAGGATTAGATGGAGATTCTGTAGCCACGAAAGTTTCATAGTGGGAGATGCCGCAGTACCCAACTAAAGCCAAGGCAACTCTCCAACAATGTCCTCGATCTCTCGACAGAGGATTGTCGTGGGCGCATCTTCGCAATTCAAGTCGATATTGGTGGGCTTTTTTGGGGCCGCTGGAGGGCCATTGCCCGAAGACATGGTATGGGACCAAAAGAATAAAATACCCTCGAAGCGACGTGGATGCGTGGTTGATATTAAGATGGTGTTGTGAGTGTGAAGAAATGAAAGGTTCCGGAGATGGCTCGTAAGCAGAAGAAATACCGAGAAGCGTTCAGCGCGGCTCAGGCAAATGATTCAGAGGCCTCGAGTACGTCAAAACTTTACTGGGAGAAACACTCAAGCGCTGTACAGATGGATCAAGCGACGCCCTCACAAGAGAAGCCGCTCGACCCTCAATTGAGGTGGACTCATTCAGTAACTGTCGTTATTTACAAAAGCCTTCCAGGAACTACAACTTCTTGATCAACTTCTTACTCAACACAAGCCTTGACACAACAATCAGAAACGTTGCAGCAGACCCAACACCAGCCGCATAAAAGATAGCCGCTCTATACGGCTCAATCGACGAAGCCTCTGACGCGCCCGCGGCATCGATCAAGATCCCCGCCAAAGGCGCGCCCATCAAATATCCTGGTGTCCAAAATGATGTCATCAGGCTAATAGATGCAGCAGCTGATCCAGGTGCAAGTGCGGCTACAGCTGTCGGCAGTGCAACAAAGAAACTCCCGTTCGCACACCTGTTGATGATGGCGAAGGCGAAAAGCGGGAGCGATGAACTGACAGGCCAGATTGCTAGCATGGACACGCTGTTGATAAGAGCTGCAAGGGCCAGAGAGTTGAAAGCACCCATGCGATCGCAGATCCAGCCGCCAAAGAGACGGCCAACAGCTGTGGCAGCACCGAAGCCTGCGACCAGACTGGCGCCTGTTGATGCTGAGAGACCAATTGACCTCGCGAATACTGGCAAGAAGAACGGTGGCACAAAGAGAGCGAAGACTCCCACAGCGCCAGACATGGTAAGAGTCAGAAATGGCATGCTCTTCAACTGCTACCAATCAAATCTCGATGTTGTTGCACCACGCCTAAGCTCTGTGAGTAGATAGGCACAAGGTATTCCAGTGACAAGAATCGAAGCACCAAGAATTCGAAATGTCCACTGAAGCCCAACCTTGTCGATCATCGCCTGCGTTGCCACAGGAAGCACAGTTGCGCCAACGCCGCCTCCAGCTTTCACGATCCCATTAGCTGTACCGAGCTTTCGACTGAACCATTGAGTGGGCATCGTGCTGGTCGCAGTGAAGAGCAGCGATGTTGGCAACCCAACAAGTAGTCCAGCGATGCAGAAAAGACCCGCGACATGCTCGAGGGTGAAGCTCGTGATGATCAAACCTGACCCGAAGAAGATTGTCGCCACGAGACTGGTGATCCGTATACCATACTCTCTTGACACTTGACCGATATCAAGCCAAACGCGACCATGCAAGCCATATACAAACTCCCTACGAACGTAATAGTTCGAATGTTAGTGTGAAGCTGAGGGGACTGAACAATAGTAGCCTGCAAGACTCCCCATGCCGTAGTGTACCCATTTATCCAGAAAATTAGAGTGAAGCACGAAGCAACAATTGTTCAGCCATATTCATCATCAGGAATTGCACTCGTGGCGTTCTCTGGCGGCTCTTCCTCATTTCTCACAGTATCTTCAGTTGTGTTGAGTGGACTTTGGCTCAACGAGGACATCTCGATAGCTTCGCCTTGGCGTGATGGATCCATGCTGGATGTTGTGATAGACTCTGCGACAGTGTTTGTGGCCATTTTGATGATAGTGGGTGACTGGAGATGTATGGGCGACTTCCACTTTAAGAGGTGAGAGGTATATGAGGTACAAAGGTAAAACGCGATTAATACAGAGAGTATTGACGTCGAATTATATCGTCATCACATGAAGGGCGCATTTCTGGGCATGGCAGACCTGAAGGGCGCGCGCATAAGCAGAAGCATAAGCAATGACGACATTCAACATGCCGTTGTCTTGGTCATGGACTGCCATCTTCCCAGTCAATTTAGACACCCTTTTACCGCCAGAAAACTCTGTCCCTATATATGGCTTCAATGCGGGGTTAAACATTTTGTGCTTACAGATCTAAGCCTCGGCCTTTCATCGACGACTCGCATATACAGTGTAACACGCTGATAAAGATCACCAACAGTGATTTCTTCTTTCTCATGTCAATTTATATCTTAGCTCTGGGTGTATATTCTTCATGCGCAGCTAGATTGGAACGTCCAATCTATACTGGTATAACTTTTGGACCATGAAGTTTATCAGGATATGTCACCACGATGCCATGAGAGATAAGCTGAAAGGGACGGATTGCCAGTCTAGCCAGTACCCGATGTTGACTGGCAAGAACTTGATTCTTGCCACAGAATACAACGGTCTACGTGACCAACCGGAAGAGGATTCAGTTACGTAACAGTCACAACGAGTCAATAGTATCTTCTACGTTTGTGGTGTCGTGAGCTCCTCCAGACAAGGTCTTCTATTCACATACGGAATTCCGCTCCCAAAGCGCAGTAAACCCCGTAGGTCCGTTTCATCAACATTTATGGGGCTCCGCGGCCGACAAATTACTAGCTATAGCTACTGTATAGCAGGGCTCTGTGCTATGATATCATGAGGATAAACTGGTACCGAAATAGATTCCAGTTTCATTACCAAGTGCACCTACCGGGCTCACCTCGAACACATTCTTTGGCCATATCAACCTTCTACTTCGACTTTTTGTTCATCTCCTTTTTTCTCCCTCTACGTTCTTTCTTGCACATGTTAGGTTAGGGCACGTCTCCGCTGTTAAAACTACCACCACGTACACAATCCAGTCCGGTACTCCTGGCTTGAGATGCCATTCGTTCTTAGATATCGGCGCCGCGTATATAAGGCCGGCAATAGTCCCACCTAACAAATTCCATATAGCCACAAGTCGTGCAATACTTGACATCCTTTATACACATGGTGTTGTTCACTTCGGGGTTCTGATAACCAGTATAAAAATTACGAAGAAATTAAACAAAGGAGGGATTTAGCTCATGTGTTCGAGAGAAAAGACCTGAATTTATACAAAGACTTGTCATACAGTAAGTGGCAAGTCGCTGTGACGAGATATAAACTCGAAAAGCTTTTTCAGATAGTTACATTACGAGAAGATCAGGAAGGTGTAAGCCTAGCTCTACATTGTGCCACTAAATAATGAATTAGGTGCTACCTATCTACCGATCAAATGACTTAGGTCTCAATGTCGTTCCCATGTTTCTTCTCACTCTCCTGGTCACCGTCAGGCTGTTACTCTATCAGTTTCTCCTTCACCTCCTTCGTATCCTCTCCGCCAGCCTTCTTCTTGCTAGGGCATTCTGGGTTCGGGCAGGTCTCAGGAGTAAAGCTGCCGCCTGCGGTAGTCTTCATTTCCCCTTTGATCACCGATGACGGAGAATGGAAGGTCGTTGAACTTGTCAGTCCTAAATATGATGGGCAGTATAACCACTTCAAAGTCTCGGTATGCTCGCAGGCAGTACAGTATATTATTTCGCGGATACACATATTATCACTGATGCAGGTAATTTTCTTGGACACAATATCTTCGTTACTGGGTAATAAGTCTCTTTTCTAAAAGAGTATTGTTGTAGGGATACCTCGACACTGAGCGCTGGATTTTATAGTCACTTTTATGTGACACACCATGCGCCCTGGATCCTGACTTGCATACTGGCTTGACTTCATCAAAGAGCCTTTGTGATAAATGAAGTGCAATGCGGTGAATCATTATGTACGACAAGAAAAGACGTCCAGATCGAGTGAACAGACATCATATAGTATACCTTTAGCAAAGTCGATTTTCAACCAACAGTCAGGGAAAGCTAAAGGATCGTCATGCTTGGTCGTAAGCAATGGGAAGATATATTCAGCGTCGAAAGAATAATCAGGTAACAATACAGAGAGATGAAGACGATTTTCTAGGACCAATATTTCTACACTTTGAATCAGATTCCATGGCAAGGGTTCCATAGATAGCCGTGTCGGCGCATACACAGAGCGAAGTCTTCACATCTCCTTTGATTGACTAGCTGTTTCAGCTATCGAGCTGATCATAACAAGAGAAAGACTTCTGAAAGTCAGGTGTTGGTATTGAATTTCCTTCATAACCACACTCACTATGTGTTACTCATCTAAGCTTTTCAAGATGTCATAGTTCTCAAAGGCTAGTAATACTAAAGTTTTTATTTCAACTATCTGATACCAACTCCCATCATTATGGCCCATCTCTAATAAGCGCTACGCGTCTAGTCCAACCAACGTATTCCAGTCTGGTCGATGCGTGCTATACAACCTCCAGGGCGCTAGAAGAAAGGAGGGTCTGGTGTATATGATCTGCCTGAAGCAATCCAGGCATTATATTGAGCCACACATGTTACGCAATGATCGAACGTGGAACTTCTATCCTGATCGACTTCGGAGCAATTGCTCAAGTCACAACGTTCCTTGTTAATCCTGCGAGCCTTTTCACATCGACGTATTTCTAGGTCGACGCCTGTCGACATGTGGCACCGTCTGCAGCGGTAAGTGATGTTTGTTAGCCAACACATGATGAGCTAGTTGTACACGGAAGTTCTTGAAATCAGGCTATTGGTAGTATAGTGGTGTAGAACTCAAATGAAGTGTAGTGCTGGGGTTGATGTAGGAGGTAGAGACCTTCTTGACGGGTTTATATACTGGGAAAGGCTAGTGATTCAGGAGGACAATACATCGATTTCAGCACCTGATCCTACAGTGAATCCTGCAATCCAAACGCTATGGCATTGTAACAGCCCATCAGGCTCGATGACTCATTTTCACTGCCTCTGGGATCTTCCGGATGGCATAGATCTCAACATAGCTGAACGATGTAAGTAAGCTATCAATGCCTGGCTCAGGTGCATTCCCAGATGTCTCAAACATGATAGGGAGTAGCTTATATGAAGTCAGATCTTACAGAATCACGGCTATAGACAGGTGATATATGAACTTTTGGATCTTTGCCAGTATAACATGTTCAGAAAAGGTGAGTTCTATGTGTGTACCTCCTCAGACTATCTACTGTACTACTGTTCAGGGAGTTTATAAATATGGAGGCGATGACATCAATGCCAGAGGTAGCTCGTTGGATTCGAGGTTGGGGCTGTAGCTGCAGACAACAGCCGTACAATTCTCTCTCTCTCTCTCTCAAACCTCGGGGTTTTCTATGCTGGCTTTGTGCAGCGAAAGAGCCTCATCACGGGTAAAACAACACATCTTATATCTTTCGAACCAGCAGTATAGGAGAAGCTCCCCTTTAGGTCAGCCGTCACTCAGCTAGCATTACACCAAGACCATAGAAGATATGTCTGATCTCTACCATAACAGACTTGGGCTACTCCCAAGGGCTGATATCCTAAACCCCAATAAGGCCCGTCCTAGACTTGCTACTCTAGGAAAAAGGTGGATGAGGATAGTAGGGTCTTCCCGCCCTCAGAGCTGCCTGCCACCGATCGTACTCCCTTTCACATACGGGACATTCCTGCCATCTCAAAAGCCGATTTGCAGTCCCGTCGGTGCAATCCTCAAGACTACAACGCCATTTTCGCTCTGTAGTCGCTCTTGCGCATTTCTGGGTGCCGTACTCGCTACGTATCACCTGGGCACACCGTAAGCACCGGAAATAAGTGGTGACACAGACACACATATCAGCGGGTTGATATGCTTAGCGATATTATATTTATTTGAAGTGATGTTGATCGTGATGATAGTGTTGACGAAAGAGAAACTATTCCTGGTTCTGAGGTCGACGCAGTAGATATACCTGGAGATCACCAGTGATTCGCGGTGAGAAGTTTGCATCCAGGAGGAATTTGTGTTTCACTGAATACAGCAACCGTTACCTTTCTATATATATGCAACTCAAGTTTCACAATCATGCTGATGAAATCAAAATTGTATCAAAAGTGTAACATAACGGATTAACTAGTATACAGGCGCGCCGTATTGCATAACCTCAATATGTGATTGACTAACTGAGCAATATTAACGCATGTTACACAATAAATACAACAGAACAATTTGATTTCGATCTGTGAAACCACCTCTTCACAAGTAACCGTCGATTAATCAGCGACGATGTATGACAGGAAGCGCTCATATTATTCTATTTCTGATAAACTGAAGGATATCACATTAAGGCAGGCTCTTCTTCCAGGCTATCTAGGATCTCACTGCCCATAGTCCTCAAACCCAGGGAAAGGTGGATCAGGTGTTGGAACGTCTTCACCCTCGTCTACACGGAAAGCCGAAAGACATGATTCACACTGTTTAACGGCTCCAAAATTTCCCTGGGGGTTGTCCACTTCGCATCTGGGCAAACATGAATACCTTTCGCCCTGGCCCTGGGATAATGTCTGACTTGGATATTGGATTTGAGTTGACATTTGCAGCGTTCTCAGAGGTGGAGCGTGTCTGTGACTTGGCACATATCGGGGCTTGATTCATTAGATTAGAGGGATCCTTTCTCAAGATCAGATAGTTGTATCGCCTAAGGTGATTTAAGCGAAGGGGAATCCTCTTTGTACCAAATGAGAAGAGATATTCTAAAGAATGATGAAAATATTTATATATACTCAGAATGCCAGTGATTAACTAGTGTCAGCATCAGTTATCTACGCGCCGTTCTGGGACGATCAGTGTGCTAGGAGAATAATATGTGATGCCATTGAGGTGACTCTCCCGAGCAGTGGTGAAGACGGGTGATATACAATTCATGCTTAGCTAGTCTGTTGCGAATTACTCATCATCAAGAATTCTTCCATCACCATATAACCTCAAAGACAAAGGTACTTACTTATTTGCCATGGTCATATAACAGGTTCTTGGTTCCAGGAACATAACAGCTCAGCTAACTTCACTAGCTCTACGTTTAATCATTCACTGCATCATGGATTCAACCAGAACAAAACATCATTGAGACGGTTTAATCGAGAACTTCGTGACTATAAGAGATCTACATCTTCTGAAGAACGCCAAGTTAGTAGCGTCGGAATGGAGGATAAGGGTCAGGAACAGGCCATCCCCGTCTCAGATCTGCCTGCCATTGATCGAACTCTCTTGTGCATGCTGAGCCACTGGTCCAAGGTTTTGTTCTCCATACGGGAGCTATGGAGGAAGTATTGCTGCAGCTGCTGACGCTTTGCTGCAGGGCTGTCATGCATCTCGTAATGTCAACTTCGGAACCGAGGTCCTTATCGCAGCGTTCACACTTGTAGAATATGGCTGTCCTGTAGCACATTGTCAAGTTCTTCTCTTTGAGGTAGGATCAAGGTCACGAATATGCTCAGTCTGTAGTTTGTGAAGAGAATAATTGTGTTGTGGGTTTGGTGCTGTTTACAGGCGGAATGCTGCAGGGTTTCAAGAGTTTGTATACGTATGTCTCAAGCTTCATTTAATCGCGACAGAGCAACATTTACGCATCACTGGATTGGGTTTCACAAGACACTTCTATAATTACTGTGACAAATAATACTATTGAAAAGATATGTGACGATTTCTCGAGCAAATGAACAAGCAGTGAATTTTGTACTGTTAGGATTCTACCTCTTAACTAGTAGAATGGCGGATTAGGCTGATAATAGTTTCCCTGTCGCTGAGCAGCCAACCATGAGTTGTACTCGGCCATGCAGGATCTACACTGCTGCCAAGGTGTTACCGAGTTCGCGCTCCGTTGCTCGCAATAGCTCCTGTGGCAATCTCTCCCATGTGCTATAGCCTGCGCACAACAATGGCGACGCTCTTCTTCAAGTGTGATTCTGCCACACCGGGAGCACGTATAAGTATATTTAACAATGACACACATTCTCAAAATAGCTTCTCACTCTTCTGTCTGGTTATAATGTGGACTTTGAGAATTTGATAAGTTCTGTTGGTGCGAGTTTATTTAAAGAAAAGGAAGCGACTATCTGTCTTAGCTAGCCAGGTTTTATACACCAAGAGAGACCGTGAGTAACTCTCGTTTTCCGAAGCGTATGATTCAGCTTCAAATGTTGATCATCTCAAATGGAGGGTTAGGTTCGTAGTAGAATCCAGCCTGCTGGGCCGTATACCATGCTTGGTATTCTCTAGAGCACGCGTCACATTCCATCCAAAAGACTGGCCGGTTGACATCACTTGACGTGCAATTGTGTGGCGGGCAAAGGGGCAGGTTGGGGTCAGGGTTTTGTGCACATTTTGCATAATCCTGCTTCGATCTGGTGATGCATCGACAGCGGCAGCAACGGAAAGTGACGTTAACGATATGACACATTGTGTTATTTAGTGGTTGGTACTTTCTCTTAAGTCTGGTGTTTTAATTTGGATATTTAGGGTTGTATATAAGAAGATTGATTTGAGAGGAAACAATCTTCGGAATGCCAGTACTAAAGCTTTATATACTTATAGAAATATGGTGAATAACAAACAGTTAATGGTGCAGATGCCTGAAAAGTATTTTATCCAAATCTTACGATCAGTGAATGAGTTACTGTTTGTATTCATATGGTTATCACTCAGCGTATGCTGTTTGACAGATTCTGAGTCTAATAAAGATCACTGCATCAGTGAAGCCCTTTGTGTTGCAGCAATCTTATGCGTCTTTTTTCTAGCAAAGAGGTCGACGTTACTACCAAGGTCTAGACCAGTATCGCCAGTGCATCACAGCATTACCAAATTTGGTACCCATTATTTTCTCCCTCCGCTGCGTAGTACGCTGCAACACAAGTCTCGCAATACCACCAATTCAGCACTCTGTCTTCCGAACTATGTGTGGAGTAACGGCTGGCACATCTGTGGCGTCGTGATCTTGCTCTGGCGTATCCACATCGCCTGATAACCCGCTCGGTGTCTAATACTCCTCTGCATTTAGCGCAGATGCATATCACGGCTATCATATGGCACATCAATTATGTTTACTTCATTTTTATCAGATTTTATGAGAAGTAGAAGATTTCTCTTTTTGTGAAGATGAGAAGTGATTGCGATTTATACATCTGGGAGGCCTCAGTGATTGATCGTAGCGGTATGAGAATAGTATCCATGCCCGCCGTCGATTGTTTCTGATTGGTAGTGGCATACCATACATGCCGGTGATTCACTGTGCAACTAGCTGGAGCAAAAACCTTACGTTACTCGGGAAACTTCGTGTGCACTGTCAATCAGAAGCCGGCGCTCTCTTTTGTCTTTCAAGGCAATGGGATTCCATATGTTGGTTAAAATCACCAGGCTAGCGGACAAGATTGCTCATCCTTGCGCTTCCCTATGCTTACATGGTTTATTCTACCCTCCCTGTTGAGTTCTTTGTTGAATTATTTGTTGGCTTTCCTTCTGGATCCTCTTTTGATTGTCCCAGGGATGTGAACATCCTGTGAGCCGCTCGAGCGCTCAACTGCAACGAATACACTTCACTGACTTCGACGTCCTTCGCCGAAACCGACCAAATGTTAGCGCCTTGAAATCAGCATCAATCTTCCATCATTTCCACAAAATGATATATCAGATCCTGTTGCTGTGAAATAAGGACGCGTAGCCATCATCTCAGTTAGGGCTCTCGGAATCCCGACACAGCGTCTGACCAATGGCTGGCCCTTGGCACTGGACCAACGAACCAATCACGGACCTCTAATATTACCGCTCGGCATGCACAAGTGGCTTTATGTCTAATTTTAAGCTTGATATTGACGATCCGGGATCCCGATACCGCCGTCTGATGGTTTGATATAAGGTTGAATAGCACAGCCCTCCAAGGAGACGCGGTTTGCTTGTTTTCATTGCCACATTGATGTCGTCAACAGGATTTCCGATACCGATCACTATTGACTGCCGAAGATAAAATAGCTGTGTTATTCCAGTCTGAGAACTGAATCTTCAGAACAAACCAGCATTATATCCCATCCGACGACTGACGATCCTCGACTTCCAACCTTTCATTGAACTCTCCTTCCATCTCCTGTTTCAATCATCCGACAGACAAAATGAGCACCGAGCAAAGAGAACGATGTAAGAAGATCTCGCCCGACTGTCCTCTCGAAGACACCATCTATGGCTACGTCCCCAACATGGGCGGCAACGCCTTTTTCGGCGTCGTCTTCGGCATCTGTACCCTTGTCCAAGTCTACTTCCTCATCCGCTACTGGCGCCTCTGGAAAGGCTACACCATCCTGGTCCTCATCGGCAGTCTGCTCGAATGCTGCGGCTACGCCGGCCGAATTCTCATGTCCAAGAACCCATGGGACGGTGCGGCTACATCAATCCAGTTCGTACTTCTCATGGTCGGCCCATCGTTCCTCGCTGCAGCCTTGTATATGACACTTCGAGCTTTGGTACAGTACTTTGGGGAGCAGTATACCAAGCTTCCAGCAAGGCTTTGGACGTGGCCGTTCGTCACTGCTGATATGGTGGGGTTCTTCTCGCAGTGTGTTGGTGGTGTTATGGCATCGATGACGGAGAAGTATCCTTCTCTTGGAACTGTTGGTAGGGCAATCATGGTGTTTGGTGTATCATTCCAGGCTGTCGTCATGGCTATTGCGGGCATTCTTGCTGCTGACTTTGCTTTGCGTATGCGTCGAGAACGTGGAAGTGTCTTTCGACATCTATCCAAAGACCTCAACATCTTTCTGATCTCTCTGACGGTTGTGTTCCTTCTCATCCTCACCCGTTGTATTTACCGGTAAGCAACATCATCCCATACGCGTGTTGCCACACCCTTGCCTAACAGCCGTAGTATTCCCGAGTTGGCTGGTGGCGTCGGTGGACACATGATGCGACAAGAGGTTGAGTTCATGATCCTTGACGGCTGGTAAGTTAAGTCCATCTCTATTCGTCAACTGGCCCCTTGACTAATGTTAAACCCTGGCTAGTATGATCGCCATTTCAGTCATTCTGCTCTCCGTCATCCATCCCGGTATCTACGCCACCGCCATCCATGGACGTGCCGACCATCGGTCTAAGTCAGTCAGACTCATGGATCTCGAATCAAGCACATCTCGAGATGGATCTGGCAGAGTACAATCAGATAGATCGCCGAGAGTACATTCAAGCAGATCACACAGATCACCTTCAAACAGATCACGTAGATCGCCTGCAGGCCGATACGAACCTCGACGAGAGCATCGACGAGAGCCCTCCGACTACTGAGGTCGGCGACGTGTTGTAACAAACACACGCTCTAGGAATGAGGGGATATCACAGTTAAGAGTAGGGGATATTTAACACTGTCAATGGTGGTTGTAATTTGGTGTTCTGGAAGGTTTTCTTATGTCTACTGTTCTAATTTTGAACAACCTTGTTTTTATGTAACTTATGGCTGCTTTAGAGATCGAAGTGTATATCAGTGTTGCAGCTAGACTGTCACCGCGTGTGTGAGGCGCGTGATATGAGCCATCAGCTGCGGGGACCATCAATACCAAATAACACTCTGGACTGTCACTGCTCCTTCACGCATCGTAAACGCTTTGGCCCTAAACTATTAGTCCTGAGCTTGCTGTAAAATAGGCAAAGGTTCTAAACGAGTGGAATTATGCCGTGAAAAAAATTTCGAAATACCCCCGGCCAGTACAAACAAGTTAAAGACCGAATCGATGAGACAAACGGCGGGGATGGAGCGAGCGATATCGACATTGCCTCCGAAGATGTCATTGTCTCTTCGTCGATTACCAGATGGTTGAGCTGCTGCTGCTGATGCTAGAGAGGCAAGGATCCAAAATGCTGTTGGGCCGGTGACCTCTGCTGGCGATTGAGAGTCGCTAGACATATTTGCATGGCTTCGTGAAAGTAACGCGTTTAGAACCGGTTTCAGTGTAAGATGACGCTCCAAAGATATTGATAACGATAACCGAGGAGGATTGCGGCGATGCTGTCAGCCTTGAATCTGCCTGGCTATGGCGGAGTTGTAGCGTTAGTGTTGTACGCAGATTTTCGGGAAAGCTACAGATCAATACCATACACCAGCCCAAGTTCTGATGGCTCCGCTTCCGATAAGAAGTACAGACTGCGATAAGACCAGTACTGCTTTAGCAAATCCCGCCACGATTCCAGACCTAAGTACCCTACAGCACGCGATCTACCAGTAATGACATGAAAACAAGTCAAGGCGACTGGCATAGGTTAGAGGATTTTGATCTGTTGTAAACTCATGATAAGACAAACTAATAAAAATTCTGCTATTCGGTTCACCTACAAATAGCACCCAGGCAATTAACTGCATTCATCCTAAATTGACTTTTGAGATTAGGTTAAGCTTATTGCCACTGTTCCAAGGATAAAGGCTTCGTAGTCAACCGGGGTAATGAATTAACTCGGAACATATCTCAAACGACCAACATTACAAATGACATCAATGCAACCTGCCAGTTACGATCACCCACCGGTACTAATGAGAAACGCGCAGACCCGTGCCTTTTAATCTTAAGCTCATGAGGAGGTCATCTGTCTCGCCAGTAACTGGACAGTCTCTACGCGCTGAAACAAATGCTCTAGCAAATCAAGTGACCATTCAGATTATCCTGAATGGAATTGGAAGGTCATGACTGGACCTCTAGTCCGGTTTGGGTGCATCATTCCCGGACCTCGGGCCAATCACTCTAACCAGCACGGGCTAGTTTCCCTTCTCGGGAAATATTCCCCCAGCAGGGTTGTAGGGCATGAAATTTGCGAGCGACTGATGTAACGCTGTGATAGGTCACGCTTCTCGATCATAGGGAGAGGGATGCGAAAATTCTTGTCATTGAGGGTTGAGTGGTGACTATACTTTGGATCATGTCTGGGAAATGGAGAATCATTGTTGAGATACATGAGCACGAGAAGTGTTCTTCTAACGGAAACAGTTATCTTTCGAACTTGTTCCTTGGCTTCAAGTTTTCACTTTTTCTAAGTGACGCGATCACTAGATCGACACGCTAGTAGCATGACATGCGGGAGGATGTCAATGCAGGTCCGTCGGCATTGAGCCATGAGATCTCGGGCGCTTGCATCCGTTAGCATGATAGATATGACCCATGGCACTGGAATAATATGATAGGGACTATAGCTAACTACGTACCAAACGCCATGCTTGCCCCTATCCTATAAGATTGAACGGTTTCAGCGCCGCCATTTTGATTCTAAGCACTCTACCTAGTAGTTTTATTCGAATCTGACTTACCAGTACTTCTAATTACCTTCAAGATGTTTTTCAAGCAACATCTCACAGCACTCTTGTCTCTGTCCGCCACGGCTCTGGCTTGGGATGCCCCAGGCTACAGTGGCTTTACACGTGTCTGGCAAGATCCTTTTTCTGGCGCTGCTGGCACTCTGCCTGACACTAGCCGATGGAACATTATAACGGGTTATCTCAACGTCAACGCGGAACTTGAGGTCTACACATCATCCAGTCGCAACGTCCAACGAAGTGGCGGAGATACCCTCCAGCTTGTCCCATGGCGTGATGCTTCCGCTCTCAAGGGCTGGACCTCTGGCCGCGTCGAGAGCAAATATGTCTTCACCCCCCAGGCGGGCAAGATCACAAGAGCCGAGGCCAACCTGCGATTTGGCTCGTGCTCTACCAACAACAAACAAGGAATCTGGCCTGCTTTCTGGATGCTCGGAAACATCCTCCGTAACGGCGGTAGCTGGCCATCTTGTGGTGAGCTTGATATCATGGAGACAGTCAACGGCCAGTTGACCGGATACGGAACTACGCACTGCGATGTCTACCCTGGTGGCATCTGCAACGAAGGTACCGGAATCGGTGGAACTATTGGTATCCCAAATCAAGATTGGCATACCTGGAGGATTGAGTTTAACCGCGCCAAGAGCAGCTGGCGAGATGAGACGATCACCTGGTTCATGGATGGACAGCAGTTCCATCAGATCTCGGGTGCGAGAATCAACAACGAAGGAGTTTGGAATACATTGTGCCATAGCCCTATGTATTTCATCCTCAACGTCGCTGTTGGCGGCACTTGGGTAAGTGATCAAAGAGTTTGTGATGTCTTCAAATTATAAACTGACAGTATAATAGCCTGGATACCCCAACGGCAACACCTGTGACGGCTATGGTAGCATGATGGAAGTCGGCTATGTCGCCCATTATTCTAACTAAGCGTGACTCGATAACCATCAGCGCCACATTTAACTACTTCATTAACCACTGTCGTTTCTAGTTTTATATTCCTTTTATGCATTGAGATATCCTGTTAGATATTGTTTATTTGTTTAGTCTCTTCCGAGTTATCAGATGGTTGTATACTTCCACATTCGTTTCTTGTTGTATTATTATTATACCTAACATAGAATACATATTGCATATCTGTACAAGTTGAGATTCAATACGCAATGACACTCTTCCCTTTGACTTGCGTGGGTAAAAAATAAATAAAGCTGGGTTTGATAATCTATCCTCACGATGCAGCACAAAGTTTAGGTGCTCAGAAGAATGCTCACTAGCGCTGGCGTGGATTCTTTCTGTTGAGCAGCTGAGGATAAGATCTTGCCTGAAAAGGAAGGATCAAATCTCAGTGAGTAAGCCAGTGATCTAACTAGGTAGTGTCAAAATTAGCGTCCGCTCCAAGCTACTTAACACTGACAGCAAACATTGTCGAGAGATCGGCGCGGACGGCGTGCGAGTTTGTCAAGTAGCTTAGAAATGTGTTATATGCTGATATTCCCTAAAACGGAAGGATCATAGACTAAGAATTAGCTGCGTGATATTTGTCAAGATCTTCCAGTAGATAAATAAGGTATAAAGAGGCAGCAGATGCCCAAGACAAAAGAACTTCAAAAACATCAAACTACGAGATCTTCCACTGCCATCTTGTTTCATTCACGTTTACAACCATCAAGCCATTCAAACTTGCTTGAGCCTAGCCACCATGTCTACCTCAAACTCTTCAAAGATCAACATTGTCCTAGGAGTAGCAAACGTAGGCTACACTCCCTCTTTTATCCTTGAGAAATGTCTCATATCTGATCACACATCAACAGGTCGGTGACGGCAATGCTGACCCCATGGTCCGCTTCCACAAACCCAGCGAGGTCATTGCCTTTCTCGATGCCTTCACGAAACGAGGGTATACCCAGCTTGACACCGCACGCATCTACTCACCACATGCACCCGGCACAAGCGAGCCAAAGATTGGAGACGTTCCTGAAAAGAACTTCATCATTGACACAAAGGTCAACTCTTTCCACGAAGGGGCTCACTCTAAAGAGAACATCCTCAAAGATATTAATGACTCCCTAAGTGCCTTAAAAATACAGCAGATCAACATCGAGTACCTGCATCAGCCCGACCGGGCGACAGACTTGAAAGAAGCCTGTGAAGCCATGGATCAGGCCCATAAAGAAGGAAAGATCAAGTACTGGGGTATCAGCAAGCATACAGCTCAAGAGGTTGAGACTATCGTCAAGATTTGTGAGGACAATGATCTCATGAAGCCCAGTATCTATCAAGGAGAGTATAATCCGATTTCGAGGTCCGCCGAAAAGGAACTTTTTCCAGTCTTGCGACGACATAGCATCGCGTTCTATGCTTTTAGCCCCGCTGGAGCAGGATTCTTTGCTGGCAACCATAAGAACGTCCGACCTGGCGGCCGCTTTGATCAATCGGTATGTACTCAGGTATTGCTTACTTTATGTACTAACGTGTCTACCAGCTTTTCCTCGGAGGCCTGTACTCTGACCGCTATCTCAAACCTTCCATCTCGGAGGCCACTGAGAAAGCGTTGGCTGCAGCTTCTCGACACGGGATTAGCGGCCACGCTGCAGCTCTTAGGTGGACCGCGCACCATGGAGTGCTGAGCATCGACCGTGGCGATTCTATCATCATTGGTGCATCGAGCGTGGAGCAGCTGAACTCTAACATTGATGCGATTGAGGATGGGCCGCTTCCTGACGATGTCGCAGACGCACTTGGAGCTGTCTATGCGGAAATTGGGGATGTTCTGCCATATCATGTGTAAAGAAATTGTCATTTGAGCTTTACGCTGTTGTGATGGGGGTTTTATGATTAGTTATCCAGTTGTTCACTAGCCCGTATCAAGTAGGATCAATTTTCGACTCCATCAGTCATGCTGACAAATGCCGAATTCGCGCCGCCCAGCAATGCCCCTTGAATACAAAGGCTTGTTCACCCTTGAGCTTGGTAGTGAATTGATTGCAACCATACGCGCTTGGGACGACCACTTAAATCCGTGACGATGAAGTTCATCCAGGTGGTGCACAATGCAGAACCCGAGGCTCTCCGAGAGTCAAAACGTGAAGCTCGTTCGTACTCTGCCCAGGTGGCACACGCCAGAGCAAAGAAGCTTCGCGGAGTTGGAAAGACGACAAAGATTGTTGAGAAAAACAGAGAAAGGAAGCATATTTTGAAAGCATTGAGTCCAAAAGACCAGTCACTAGATCAGAGTCTGCTTACCTACCACCAAATGAATTTACCTACAGCGGAGCTTTACGTCCACCAGCCGAGACTGTCACCATACATCAACTTCCTTTCAACCCTCACAGCGGATGAATGTTTCATGTTCGATCATTGTAAGTGACAATGTCAATAGTCTGGGTTCTCCGAGTCCAAGTCTCCGTGTTTCGCCATTGGCAAGCTAATTGTTGACGCAGATATCAGAATTGTGATGCCGTATCTGAGCGCTCACTGCCCAATAGCGAGGTCTATAGGCCGGTACCATGAGTATTTGAGGAATAATTGGATTATAATATCCTCGCACGATGCGGAATTCATCAGAGGGTTTCTCTTGGCCGCTTCTCGCCATTTATCCATGGTCGAGTCCAATGTCGAATTTGAAGAAATAGCTATTCGTTATAAACTGGAGCATCTGGCAAAACTGCGAAAGGAAGTTGCGAAGCAGCCAATGGCAATAAATCCCCGATCAATCTCGAGTGCTTTGGTTCTATCATTTGACGAAGTAAGTGTCCCCAATCAATCTGGAGTTGACGTGGTATACGGAAGACAATATTGACAGCCAAGTGTAGATGCTTCTCGGGAATATTCCAATGGCATTACGACATATACACGGGGCAGCGAGTATAGTCCAGGCAGCTGGTGGACCGCAGTCACTGGGCCTGAGCCGCTTTATATCATATACCTTGTTCTCTTGTGTTCAGGAAGACCGAATCGGGGACTGGGCTTGGGTTTTGAAATATGATAAAGACTTTATGAAGCCTCAAAAAAGTTGAAAGGAAGAGACTGGACCAAATGAGAAACTGTTACAGGTTTTTCAAAAATACCAAAGCAGAGCGTTCAAGGTTGGGAGAGGCCTAAGTACGATTCCCATATACTATCTCCTTTGTTAAGCTTATACTGCCTCAGCAGATAACGGTTTGCTGATGTCAGGAACCTTCTGTCAATACGAGGCGGTTGAATGGATAAGAGAAGGCCACGCAGTACAAAGTACCCAAATTTACATATCAGGAACGTTATTGGTTCCTAAGCGGAACTGCAGATAATACAGCCCAAGGACCTCATGAAAATCAGGCTGCAAAAGCGGGGTAGACCTTACCATCGTTCAGACAGATATTTCAAACCTATAATCTCTAATATACCAAATTTTGAAGCAAACAGACTTTCAAAATGCCTCGTTGGCATAAGGAAACCTGCTCTAAGCCAAGAGTCGTTATTGCTGGCAACACTCCACGTTGTGACATGCGATAGTGTACCTACATACAGAAGTACATTGATCAACAAAGAACGACGCCCTCCTTTACCCAACCTCCACCTGACCCTCCTTTGGGGCAGTTGAACCTCCGATGGCCTAGTTCGGTTGAATACAAGCAGCAGCGTACGAGAATCGTACAGCCTGATGAGGGCCCATTAACAAGCAAACAAGAACTAGATGCCATTGGACTGGGAGATGACAAAAAGGTCGTTCAGTCTCCCATCTATGGCTCCAAATTGGGCAAAGATGAGTTCAGACTACTCCTTCTAACTCCCTCTACCGATCACAACAGCCCACTACACGCCGAACTAGTGGTGCATCAGGAGGGCCGATCTCCGCAGTACGAGTCAACATCTTACACGTGGGCTGGTGAGGATGGAGATAGCTCAAAGTGCAGACCATTGTACATTGGACGCTTTTGGGATGTTATTTTCCAGACTCGGAACTGCTGGTCTATGCTGCAATCATTACGGCTCCCAATAGGAACTCGTGCTGTTTGGGTTGACGCTATCTGCATTAATCAAAATGATATCGGAGAAAGGGATTCTCAAGTAACGATGATGTCACAAAGGTACAAGAATTGTTTTCGAGTCGTGGTTTACCTCGGCCCAGAAATGGCAACATCCATTCCAGCAAGTTATCCAACTCAGAAAGAGCTGGCCCTGAGCAATTCTGAACTATCTACTGGAGTATCGCCCGACTCTTCCGCGAACTCCTGTGTAGGCGGTACTTCAGCCGAATTTGGGTTGTACAAGAGCTCGTTTTGGCCAAAAGAGTGGCATTTCAGATCGGAGATTCGGAATACTGGATGGACTCTACTACGATGAGATCCCTGGAAACCCATAACAACCGGGATTGGAACTCAACTGCTGCCCCATGGCTCCACAATGTTGTCCTAGAGAGATTGCAGGAAACCAATATCTTTCATATCCTTTGAGCAACACACATGTGCCAGTGCGCTGATCCGCGTGATAGGGTCTTTGGAATCCTCTCCTTGCTTAGCAATAACTCTCCCGGCTCTGTTCTGCGCGCAGACTATTCCTTATCGTTTAGGGAGATGGTAATTGGGTTCTTTTCACATACACTTCTAAAGCTGAAGGACTTGGATGTTTTGCGTTTTGCCGCTGGTTTACGCACCTGTTATAAATTCCCCTCCTGGATGCCCGGTCCCGAGCTCTCCAGTCACGATGTTTCCTCCGAAAATGGACTGCAATTAGCAAACTGCCAAAGTATCGTTGGTGACAACGACGTGCATCACGGAGGGACGCCGTGGTATCTTGGTAGCACTATTGACTCGTCCACTGGTGCATTATCCATCAACCTCATACATTTGTTGGAGTTTTGAAGCTCGCCTCGAAAGACGGAAAACGTTGGATCTATGACGGATTTGCATCTATTTATTATTCCAGGTCGCCATTCGAGTTTGGTCTTGTCGTCAAACCTATCGCTCGATGAGTTGGTTATCCCCACCCGAGATCATCTTTTCTGCTTGAATGACGGCAATGGGCCCCCTATTTTCCTAGGAATGTCCCTTGAAACTGACAACCATACTTATAAGCTCATGGGGATCTGCAGGCATGTGGCGTTCCAGGACCAAAGATTGTATCTTCGCGAAAGTATACAAGAATGGAACGCTCGTGAGACCCACACGCCGTGGCCTGATGGATGGGATTGGTATCAGTTAAAGATGAGACCGAACGATCCGAATTTGCATCTGAGGAGCCTACAATATACTATTCATACTCAACTTGAAGCTATAAACAGCGACGAGACATCACTGGATGTATGGGCTGATGACCCGTCAGGAATAAAATCATTCAAACAAAGACTGGGGTTTGGTCACGGTTCGGATTGCACGCTCAAGCCCATTCTGATGAGTTTAATAAATGAGCACAAAAAGGATGAACCTGGGTTCTTTGCTTGTTTTAGCCATTGCATTCCTGCATCTTTAAAGCCCCAGGTTGAAGTTGACGAAGTTGACGAATACGTCGTGGTAACTGTCACAGAAGCTCCTGCAAAAGTCGACTCGAGATGGTGGCACAATCCTGATATCGAATGGCGATTTGTCGGGCAGTCTTGCATTGATACAATTCCAGAAAAGGATTGTAGTTGCCGAGAATCGTTCGACAATACACCCATTACTCGGTATAAAGACAGGTTAAATTGGGGGTATGGAGACGGGTTTCCCCCAGTGAACCTGCTGTCTAAATATGGATCCCGAGAAGAAGATGGCAGAGGAGGTGGGAATGTTTCAGGTCACTGCATGCTCTGGCAGAAATATTCGGCTTATGACGACGCCCTCTCTTTCATGATGAGTGCAAATCGCGAAGCGAAATGGTCGTTTTCGGATGAAAAGATATTGTGGCCAGAAGGCCTGGCAGTACAGATACGAATTCCAACGAAGGCTATAAAATGTCGGGTCAAGCAGACAATGGCTTGGAAGACACTACATAGACTGAATCGTATATCTCCTATCTCGAGCGAGGATGATCTGGATGCAATCTTGGGCAGCCCTAAACGTAATCCCGATTTCCGTTCGATTGCCGTTCCTGGATGGCCCACTGAGCTAGTGGATGACTTCAACATTGATGGCAGTGTACAGCAAGTTTGTATTCAATAGACAAGCTCAATTCACATTTCCATTTAATGAAAGTGTTTTGACAGGAGCTTTGAGCACGAACAAAGTTTTATTGCACAAGGTTTCCCATTACGACTTGTTGCCGTTTATATGGCAGAGACTTGAACACGAGCGTTTTGTATTAACTAAGTTCTCTGTGTTGATTTAAGCTCTCAGCCACAAGTCTCAACTGCAAATAGTACATCTGGAATAAGTGTTGTTCAAGTACAGGGATAGATGATTGTTCTTCTTGGTTTTATTTCTTTTGCAATACTCCAAACGATACTCTGGTACTTATGCTACCTTACTTGTTTTGGACAATTATTGCTGAGGGTTCACATAAGCAACAACACGAAGGTCGCCCTCGCTCTGTATTGAGCAGCCTACGTACGTGTGAACGCCTAAACCATTCGATAGCCTCTCCTCTCCGCTTGGGATCATTAGCCACGACTCAACTCGACATAATGCAGGGTGAATCATTACTCACAAAATACTGGATAAGCAATTTGAATACCTCTTTGTCCAAACCGAACCGATCGCGACATCTGGTAACTTGCTCGTCTGGTCTGCCAAGAAGCATCCCAAGGCCTCAAGGATCTGCGCGTCACTCTTCGCATAGTGCCGGACAGGTATATAGATCTTGACCTTTGGCGTCGGGCTGTTCGTACGGAACTCGACGTTGTAGAGAACTCCAGCTGTCCGATGGTCGTTGTGCGGTAGAGAAGTAGCAACAGGGACTCCACTAGTTCCTAGTAACGCGTCCCAGAGATTCCTCAAATTTCTCACGCCAACGTCAAAATCTTCGCCGCTTATTCTACCTCCAAGCGACATCATCTCTATGATTGACAGGAAATCTGTTCGCCTATCTCTAAAGTAGATCTTCAGTCTTGACTTCTGGACAGGAACTAAATCCAACGCCAACATGTCCATCTCAAGTCCTAGGTTCTGACGCTCATGGATGAACTTGGCAAAGCTAGCAAAAGAGCTTATATTCTCCGGGCGATATCCTGGAGAAGAGGTGATGGCATCCGCCACAACTTCAAGCGTTGACTTTTCCATTGCGTGAGCGACAACACCTGGAAAGAAATACGCCTTATTCGTAGTCATGGACTCTTTGAGATCAAAAGCCCAGAACATGGTGCTTCGATGGCCCTCGGGGCTATCAGCCTTCCACTTTCCGTTGAAGTATTTATAAAAGTGGTCGAAGAGGGTTGTATCGATATCGGGAAATGCTTGTGTTGTTCGTCGTGCAAACCTTGCCGTAGCTTCTTCGTTGTGTGGATCTGCAGATGTCCCTGCTTCAAGACCAATGGGCTCAATAGAATATCTGATCGTGGGCTTGCTGTTGCCAGTATGAAAATCCCAGCTCAGCTCGACTGGGCAATGATTGTCTGTCATGAAGCTCTTCCAATGCGGTACGTCTAGCGCGGGAGATACTCCGAGAAATGGGGCAACGAGGTTGGAGAACTGTTCCAGGATGCGACACTGGCTCTGAGCGCCATAGCCGGCACTGGACAGGAATTCCTTTAGCGTTGATCCGACAGTTTGGTTCCAGTATTGCGGATGGATGTCGACTGCAGGTCCAGCCCTGTTCTTCACATGATGCAGTGGATGGAAGTCCCTGGATTCGATCGTTGAGAAATCTAGTTTTCCAGGCATTTTTATGAGAATTAATAACAGTGCGAAAGCGATACGGACAATCTGAGGCTGACGCAGTTCTTCACTTTATATCACTACCCGAGACGAATGATAAGCGATACCATTCTAGGTTCCGCCATGTTTTTTTTACCGATCGCGGCATGGTTCCCTTTTGGAACAAGCGTGGATAAACAGATCGGTGTTTTACTAAGACAACAGCTCATCGCGCATGGAAGACATCAAGTCCGCACTTATGCTGCCAAGAGAAGAGACTGAAATCGAGGTGGCCCTTTGGGTAGCTGAGAGAGGTGCAATGAGGTGATTGTTTCACGAAGCATGGGTGACGACTAAGGCTCATGCAGATATTCGCCGCTCTAGCTCCGATTTATAACCGCTGACTACACTAGATCTATCAATCAATAAACAGTGCTTTCTATGTCCTCCTGCACCGCAGGCTTGTACTGCTTGGCAATGACATTCTCCTTAGGCTGGCGATCCACTCCAAGCCACAGAAGATCCGGGCGGCTGTAGTGACCCACGATGTCCAAAAATCCCCGAGTCGCTACAACCTTTGTCAAATCTAAGTCAGCATAGACAATACCCTCGGTATCTGCCTTTCCATCGCCCAAAGGCTCTGTCAAGCGTCGCCCATCAGGTCCGATAACGCAACTGTGGCCTCCACCAGGCTGGCGACAGGCTAACCCATCCTGCGTCTTCAAAACTTCGATGCCCTTCTGTGTGCATACAGACGTGCAGTGAAGCACATAAGTGGTGCTCTCAATTGCATATGTCTGGGACAGGTTCTGGGACCCATCGGCCGTCATGCTCCACAGACCAGGATGGTTGACGCCCATGCTGGGATCAATGGGGGGCCACATGGAGATATGGATCACTTCACCCTGCGAGATGCTGTGATACTTGAGAAGTGGTTGCGTGTGCTCCCAGCACGCGAAGCATCCCACCTTGATCTTACCATGATCAGCTCCAAAGTCCACTTCCACGACATTGTTCAGATCAGCACCGGTACCATCGCCAAAGACAGTACGTTCCATGTGAGTGGGCTTGATCTTCCTTCGATGCAACAAGACCTCGCCCTGAGGTGAGATGATAGCCTGTGAGATGTACACGCTATGAGAGGGGCTCTTCTCAGAAAAGCCAAGAGCAACAGCGATGGAGTTTTCCTTGGCGGCTGCTTTAACCATATCCATAGCCTCAGACTCAATCGGCAGTGAATTGTAGATGTATCTCGTCTGCAGCTCAAAGTCCACAGATCGAGCCCTACCGAAATTAGCCAAAACGCACAAGCCAGTCTTGTAAACGAAACATAAACGTACCAGATCCACGCAGGATAACCAGGTAGCCAGCACTCAGAGAAGGCAACAAGCTTCGCCCCATTCTGCGCCGCCTCGGCAATAAGACCACATGCTTTTTTCACAGATGCAGCTAGGTCAAGGTAGACAGGCTCAGCCTGGGTGACAGCGACTCGGATGGGGGCGGACATTTTCGGAAATACTGTGCCGAAAAGAAGAAAAGAAGAATGGAGTGTATTGCATTGAGGAGATTTGAGTCTGAACGGGCCGACGAATAAATAGTATCGGCGATGCAGTCACCTTCCTTGTTCAGAGGATTGAAACAGCGTTGGTTCTATATCGAGCTCACGGGGAATGAGAACTGTTGGTCCGGTGTGTGTTGGTTTGTCGTTTCATGCACGGGGGCTGTTCTCTCAACTGGGGGCTTAGTATCTGCAATGTCCACGGCATCACCATCAGCCGGGCCATGACTGTATCTGGGCAATATTCGGAACGGAGTATTTGATCTATCATACTGCCATGCAGCTATTACTTCTCAAAGTCCGGTCGTGAATGTTACAATCATGCCATGACCTGTTTTTCCCGAATCAACTGCCGACATAACTGAAGCATTATCAGTAGCATAAGATGCAGAACTAACAGACCCAGCATCTGAATCTGGAAATGCCCCTGACATCTGCAGCTCACAAACCCAGGGATCTCAATCCCACCAGAACAGTTACATCCCAGCGGACCCTGACATAAAAAGCCTAAAAACATGTGATGCTCCCCCCAGGATCCCTACATCGAGAACCTTGGCGTATCCACTGAACTCGCCAGAGCGTAAGACAAGATGTAACAATGGAAAAAGGAAGTTTACAATTGTGTGTCTTACATCCGAGGCATAAAGATACAGGGAAGGCAAAAGATCTGACTGCTTGTAGTTAATTGCTGGGCTATGAATTGTTTTATCTTCCGTCGGGGGCGAATTATAGGGACAAAGCTTAATTGAAAACATTGGATGCCGCGGGGTTTCGATTCCTGCTTTTTAAGATGTAAAAAGAAATTCTAAAGGATCACGTTGCCATTCCTTCATTTACATGCCTTGATATGCTTATTTGTTAGCCCGTTCAGCTGCTTGCAGTTGCCATTTCCTTCTTTGTCAAAGCTTTATTTTCTTCCGTTCGTTACAATGACTGCGCTGGCTGGTCAAATCGCAGAGATATGGATCCTCTACCTTATTGGCACCGCCATGATCGGGGCGCGCATCTTTTGTCGCACCAAGATGGTTGGGTATAGGAACTATGATTGGGACGATTATCTCGTTATTGCAGTCGCCGTGAGTCCCCATTCAATGACTGACGTGTTCGATCGCTAACGGTTCGTGGTAGGGAATGTGGACTGCTGCACCCGTAATTGGCCAAGTCTTTGTCCAAGGCGCTGAGGGCCGCCATACCTCCGATTTGACCTTCGAGGAGAGGAAGAACATGAGTGAGGAGGATAGTAAGAAGTGGGCGTATGGTTCGCAGATGTTTCTGCTTGGGTTGACTGGATACGTTGTTATTCTGTGGACGCTCAAGTTCAACATGCTGTGCTTTTACAGCCGTGTTGTGAGGGGTCTTTGGACGGAGAGGTTTGTGAAGCCGTTGATGGTCGTGGTGATTTTGTCGGTGGTGGTGATCATCATTACACTGGCTGCGACGTGTCGACCATTTCATCACCTTTGGCAAGTTTGGCCAGATCCTGGACGTAAGTATTGGATCATCACGGTAATCTCAGCCTTCTACTAACATTTGGCAGGCCAATGCGTTCCCCAGAATCTTACCTTCTTTGTCGTTATCTTGGTCTTCAATTTGGTTACGGATATCTGCATCATGCTTATACCAGTTCCGGTACGACGACTACTGTCTCCTCTCTGACGTCTATTAACAGCGTACAGGTCTTGGTGGGCATCCAAACCAATCGCCTCAAGAAGTTCGGTCTCTTTCTTCTCTTCAGCTTGGGCTTCTTCTGCATGTTCGCCGCCATCCTCCGCTTTGTTCTCATCTTCAACGCAAGTCCCGAACCTCAATTCCCTACAATACCATTTACTAACACGAGTCAGTTGAACCAAAAGGGCGTCTCAGCTCTATGGTCAATGCGCGAAGACTGCGTCGGCATCTTCGTCGGCCAAGCCCCGATGGTCACACCTCTTCTCAAGCGTCGCTTCTGGGTAATGGCAGGCTACGCCACCGACAAGACGGGTAACTCTCAGACACCGCACTACAACGGCAGTCGGCTCGAGAGCCATGAACTTCGGTCTGGGCGCGCGAACAACAGCAAAGTGCATGACCCTTACTCAATAACCAACGTGGTATCTCGGTCCGAGAGCCAAGAAGAGATCGTGCAGAAGGGCCTGCCTTCTTTACCGGAAGAGCCGCGTCCGTTTCGGAGTGGTATTAGGGTGGAGCAGCGTATCGATGTTGAGGCAGTCCAGGGGACGTATACGCCGCCGCGAGATCCTCGATGGTAGTCTGCGTTGGTTGAGTTATTTTTCTTAGATCTTAAGATGCACTGTAACGGTCTTCAATCTTGCTTGTCGCATCATGGCTACTGAGTCAATTAAACGGATACACCCGAGACTACGATTAGTCCCCGCGAACTAAAGAGATGGTTGTCTCCGGGGAGACTTCCTAACGATCCATCCTGAACCGTGCCCCTTTTGCATGATACCCAAACCAGGGTAAGCGATTCCTTCAGTGACAGGGCAAGGATACATCCTCCAATGGAAGATCTCTGCAAGTCCCATGTGCTGTCATCGGATACCGCGGCCCGCCGAAGCATTTCCACGCGAGTAATGAGCGACAGGGTATCGTAACCTGACGTACGATTTTGTGGCAGCCAAGAAATACGATTGACCCGAGTAAGAAGGTGGAAACTATTCCCGTCTGATTTCTCAATTGACAAAAGCAAACAAGGTTAAACATCGGCGATATAGACTATGCATGGCAGCCAGGCATTGGAGGGGAATAAGCCGGCGAAACAGTTTCCTGTTCTGCTTAAATTGCTGGGTCAAGGTACCTTTGCGTGATGCATCAGAAAAAGCAACCAAATCTCGTTTCATTGACGCGCGTTGAAAAAGCGATAAACGATTCATCGTACGAAAATTAGCCCATGGGCAATTTCACTGTGGATTCTGCGTTATAATTGTGTATGATATGCAACGTAAAATTGTTTGTCAGCTGCAAAATGCTTAGAGATGTTAGACAATACTTTCTAGCGGCTTTAGTGGCGGAAGATGGATCCTAATCGGACTTTGACTGATCGACGCATGCCAAGACCCGTAGGGTAAGTAGCATATTTTTTGCGGTGAATACATGCCATTAACGACAAGTCTCGCGTGTAAAACACATCCTGCTCATAGCTTTGATGCCACAGTGAAAGGCTACTGGCCCCAGAATAAATAGTGACAAAACAAGACCGAATGATGACTCATTTGCTTCACTTCAGGGGCTATAAGAAGCTTTATACGTCTGCCAAGACGATCGTGGAACATAACAAACGATTTCTATCGTCCCTGCACTGCAACCAGTAATAATTTTAACGAGAGGTCAATTTCTC
This sequence comes from Fusarium sp. NRRL 29148, assembly GCA_013759095.1. NCBI lineage: Eukaryota > Fungi > Ascomycota > Sordariomycetes > Hypocreales > Nectriaceae > Fusarium > Fusarium sp. NRRL 29148. Next base: position 61,042 of record JABSTL010000417.1, read on the forward strand.
CCACAGTTTCTTTTATTACTTTGAAATTCCGTGAGAAATATGGACCCACATAAGGAGGAGGCCATTTTCAATGAGCGTTTCGTCAAGATCATTTGCGTTGGCGCTGGCGTTTCTGGGCTTTGCTTGGCTTACAAACTGATGAGGTCATTTCAGAACTATTCATTGACTGTGAGTAAAATGAATGCACCAAGGGATTGTAATGACACTTGAGAAGATCTATGAAAAGAATCCAGAAGTCGGAGGGACCTGGTATGAGAATACTTACCCCGGCTGCGCCTGCGATGTCCCCTCGCACAATTACACGTATTCCTTCGAACCAAAGGCAGATTTCTCCTCAGTTCTCGCCAGCTCAGACGAGATCAAGGGGTATTTTGAGGGGTTTGCTGTCAAGTATGACCTGCTCAAACATATCAAGACGGAGCACCAAGTTGTCGAGACATCTTGGGACCAGCCGAAAGGCCGCTGGAACGTCAAAGTTACAGATTTGAAGTCTGATACAACAAACGAAGACTGGTGCCATTTCTTAATTCATGCGACCGGATATTTAAACAAGCCAGCGTGGCCATCTGTGCCAGGACTCGAGAAGTTCAAAGGGCCCAAACTTCACAGCGCCAAGTGGGACAACAGTGTATCTCTTGACGGTAAAGATGTGCTGTTGATAGGGTCTGGCGCATCAAGTGTCCAGATTCTACCCACGATCCAACCTCGTGTCAAGTCTGTAAGGGTCTTTGTTCGAACACCTCGATGGACTCTACCCTCTGTCAACTCAAAGAAGGGCAAATTCTCTCCGGAAGAGATTGAGAAATTCGTCAGTGATCCAGACTCGGTCATGAAGCTACGACTGGAGAACGAAAGGACCCTAAACAGCTTCTTCAGTAAGTGGCATTGATTATGATAAGGGGAGTTTTTTTAACTCAATGTTAGCTATGTATATGAAAGGAACTGTCCTCCAGCAGCAAGCTCGTAAGCACTTGGAGAGTGAGATGAAGAAGGTAGTCCTAGATGAGGAAGTTCAAATGAAGCTTGTTCCCGACTTTCCGGTCGGTTGCAAACGCATTCTCCCTTCCGGCGATCAGTTTCTCTTGGTAAGTTGACTTCAATGCTGATGTCACACAAGTCTGACAGAAGACGCAGGCGATCAAGAAAGACAACGTTCGAGCAATATACTCTGGTGTCAAAGAAATTACTGAGACAGGCTGTATAAGCGACGATGGCCAACATTATGAGGGCGATGTCATCATTGCAGCCACTGGCTTCGACACATCGTTCATCCCTCGGTATCCCATCCATTTCAAAGGGCACAACCTCCAGGAAGATTGGGGCACTTCTATTACGGGCTACATGGGAGTCGGCATATCCGAGTGTCCCAACTCATTCACTCTTGCAGGTCCATGGTCACCAATTTCCAACGGTCCCGTTATCGCTCCCATAGAAGCTCAGGCGGACTTTGTCTGTGCTTTTATCGACAAGTACCAAACAGAACCCGGCATGCATAGCATGAGTCTGAAGGCAGCAGCATGTTACGATTTCAAGAGCTACATGGCGCAAGTTACTCAGAAGATGGTGTGGTCTGATAACTGCCGGCATTCACATAACATTAAGCCGAACTGGGGTCAGTCTTCGATCACGTGGCCTGGATCTACTCTGCACTACTTGGAAGCTATGCGAGAACCTAGGTTTGAGGATTATGACTTTGAGTATAGTGGGAACAGGTTCGCGTGGCTGGGTAATGGGCTTTCTCAGACCGAGTGGGACCCTACGGCTGATTTGGCATACTACGTAAGGGATGAGGATGATGGGAGGCATTTGAGTAAAGGGGCAAGGACAAGAGTCATTTCGAAGAGTGGAAGTCAGGCACCAAGAGAACTCCATCGTCAGGCTAAGCTTACGGCCAAGCGCTAGCTTTAAGTGGTAGGACAGTGCATCATAATTTTAAAGCACGCTATTGCCACCACTTTAAGACAGAATCATATTCTCCCCCAAAACGATAAATCAGATTCAAGACACGTTGCTCTTGGACATGAGCTAGGAGACTGTTGATGTGGTAGGCAGTGTATCGAGGTGGTGACCTATGGTAACTCCTTAACAAGTAGTCACAAGATATCCAGCAAGCGAGAAAGAACCTCTCGTACCCATAAGTAAATAGATGGTTGGTCATTCTCTGAGATAGCAAAGTAAGCCATAGCGATGAGTTGATGTTGGGCCAGTTGTGAAGGGGCGGGACGGTTGCCAAGCCGCGTTACTGTTTCGTTTCCTATTCATCTGAACGCTAACTTCCACTAGTTTCGTATTTACAGGATGAGATAGTATATTTCAAATAAACGGCACTTTTAAATCTGACATCTCATAAAGCGGCATATCCATCATCTCTTTTGGTGGCCTACCACATCATAGCTCCGTGATACGAATGTGCGACAACAGGTGAAGGAAGTCACTGTTCCTGAAAGAGTGCAACGAGAGCAGGATACTGAGATATTGGACTGGGGTGCATTTGGAGAGGATTGAACGGACATTTTGCCGGGGAGTTCTTTACCATTTCGTGATCCTGATCGTAAATAGCTCAGCGCAGTCCTGCATCTACCCAACTTAAATCTCACGTCCCAGGACAGCCAAAACGGTTGGAAAGCCACTAGGAGCACTAGCAACGACGACCTGTCCATCGTCGCTATGGACGGTACACCTGTCAGTTGTCATTCCCAATATCTTCTCTCCGCCCGAGTCGACCAAAGCGTCAGACAGCTGACTCTTCTTGCCGTCCGCGCATGTCATCCTGATCTCCACTTTGTATCCCAACAAGATTCTGGTGATCTTCATTAGTTTGCCGGAACTTCCTTCGTTGCCTACAACCGAGCCCAGCTGAGACCGAGCAGCAGCGCTAACATCCCTGTTGCAGGCCAATACCATTAGTGGGTTCAATGTGAAGGTGTTGAGCAGAAGGTACTGAGCACTCACCAAAAGCCCCGGTCAACATCGAATGCTTGCATGCCTCCAGCCTTGAGTGAGAGTGTCACATCCGGGCTGGTAGCATCAACCACTTTGGTGTCATATAGAGGATTGTGATCGAGATTGGGAAATCCCAGGCTTGCCCAAGAAGCTGACTTGGCATGCACAAGATCAAGATCTAATTCAACCTCTTCACGGCCGCCATCATGAGCACCTACCCAAGAGTCAACTCTCCGGTCGATGCCGTTGATCGAGCAGAGCGGTCGATAATATATCTGGTCAGCAGGAACCACTAAAGGAGTCTGTGCGCGCCCAATTGAAGATGGGATATCCATATTTGAGCATGGCATGTTGCTCCTATGATAGGTCATGTACGGTTAGTACCTGCAAGGGTCCTCATATGAATCGGCTTCAGAGCGCGTCTACTTACCCAAGTCTGAGCGCTGAGATATCCCGTGCCAGATCAAATGCAGCCAATAGCAACCCAACACTGCTTGATGTTTTAGTGGCGGCAAGGGTGTAATCCGATTCGAGCCGCTTCTGCTCGCTCTTGGCCCATGAAAAATAAATGCCGAACTTCTCGCCCCATGTTTCAAAGTTGGCAAGGTCAGATCCAGTCAGAATTGCACTCTTGCTGTACAAATCAAGGTCTCGCAAATATGCCTGTGCACTTCTCTCCTGCGCCTGCTCAACTTCAGAGCGAAGCTTTGAGATTGAACCGCCGACATCGCACGAAGTCATGGACTGCCTGGTCATCAGTCTCTTTCTCGATCTAGCCAGAATTGCTGAAGGAAAACTCACATCGTCGTGAACAGCTTGCAGATACCTGGCTCAAGTTAACGGCATGATTCCTCACGGTTATAAGCTAAAGGTGGGACGCCTACTTGCGACGAGAATCAAAGTAGCTTTCTCCATCAGATGTGTAGAACGGAGATCGTGTGTTCTGCAGGCAATCGGTTCGGCGGAATATGTGGTCGTTGGTGATCTGTCGAGGAGCAAACTCGCCCGCAGGGATATCAAAGAGGCCTGGAGAGGCGACGAAGATCGCCTTGGTAGAGTTGTCCAGGTCATCTTGCGTCGTAATATGGGCCTGCAATGCAATTGCATAAGCCTTCCAAACAAGTTTTGATCCGCCGTTTGCCAAGAGGGTAAAGTTCCGCTTGCCAGCGGCTAGGGTTGCGGTGAGCCGCATATTGTGTGTTGCGATAGAACGACGACTGTAGGCTGCTGCGCAGAGTCTGATTCAGTCGATTTGGGTTAAAGGTTGAGGAACTTCTGAAAGTGAATTTTGAGCGAGCGGCATTAGTTTTCTATTGATCATATGAAAACTTTAATACACCTTTCTCTTTGAAAACTGGTAAAAGAAACCCGAGAAGGCTATGTGGAGTTGGCTAACGCCCTCCATAAGAATGAGCTTTACTCATGTTCTGTGGGGTTTCCAATATTGTCTCGAATAGCAGCAAGTGTGAAATAGAGACCAAACTCGGTGAGAAACGTCTATTTTGGGTTGCCTCTCATGACACCAATTATGTGATCTATCTCAGAAGCTACGTGCCGTGTGTGATAAGTGGCGGTTCGGTTACTATTGTCGCGGAGAGGGGCTAGCAGTGGCCACTTGTGGCTGTCATCTATCATTTTATCAATAAGGATTCTAAATACGAGATTATACTGGACTTTAATCTCAACATCTTTTGTCGTCGATGTGAAGAACAGCTTCATTACACCACGGGTAATCGATAAATCCCAGCAAGTCGACTTCACATTGCTGGCAAACATCCGCTTTGATACGGAGGTTTACCGTAAAGGATGATTTATTTCATTATGGTACCATAGTAGAAGCAACATTTTACCCCAGACTCTGTTTTAAGTTTCCCTCAGTTGTTTGATAGATCCGAATTAAGCCAGGCTATCGATTAGCGAGCTCCCGGAAAGCAGCACTTCCGAGGAGCCAAGTGATTTGAACCTGAGTAATGATTCCTGTTTGGACGCCTCAGCTAGCCATCAAGTGTCTAGTCTACAGTCTCTCCGCCGTTGTGACCTCTTCACTGGCAGTCAACGTGCATTGTCCTCAGTTATGCCGTCTATCTTGTGACGTTACGGCAACTGGCAGCACGCTAGCATCCCTCAAGAAAGGTGCGTACGTCTGTGGCTGCAATATTCAACTCAACATGTAGATCGCATAGCATATCAATCTGACTGTTTTCAAGGCAGCTGACAGCATTCGCCAAGCTAGGGACTGCGTACCGCGCGCAACCTTCGCTTGCCTAAATAGAGATACGCGTTGCAATAGTCGCAACGAAGAGTCTTCCTTATATAAAGGTCAACGGTCTCCCCCAGTTTTGACTCTCACTCAACAGTTCACCAAACACCACAAGAACACCAAACTACAAACACAAACACAATATTCTTCCCCCTTCTTTTTTGGAACAAACCAAGCTTCTACCCGCACCATGTCTGAAGAGAATCAGCTCTTTTGGAAGGCTTACGCCTCGACCGTCAAGAACATCATGGTCAGTGGCCCGGTTGGTGACAACACCAGAGTCTACATCGCCGCCGCCAACACTGCTGGCATCTCTGGTGGCAAGGACATTCCCGCTGTCTGCACCAACTGGGGAATCTACCAGTATGCGGACTTTCTGTTGGATCCCACAAACCCCAACTTTGTTGCCAGCAAGGTCTCGCGCTACTCTGAAGCGCTCAACATGACCCTGCAGACCCTCACTCCGGTAAGACTTCCTCTTAACTCCAGATCACTTGGTTTTTACTGATGGTGATCACTATAGGGCGCTGGTGGCGACAACTCTCCTGATGCCTGGGACAGACTTAATACGGCTAAGGAGAGATTGGCCATCATTCGCTCCGAGCTGGATGATGCCAAGAAGCAGGCTATGCAGGACTTTAAGGACGACGACAACCCTGACAAGCCCAAGTCGTTCGCTCAGTGGGCTCCACTCAACGCCAATGCCTATCTGGTTGCCTTCCAAAACTGGTACGTACTCTTGCAACATTGAGAGCCACAAGGAGCTCCTTACTGACATCCATACCGCAGGGAGGCTGCCACGAATGAAGTTCAAATGAAGACCAATGCTATTGGTGGCGCTGGTTCTGCTCTTCTTGCGGAAGCTATGAAGAGTGCCGCTAACGGATCCAACACTCTGACTGAACTGAAAGGGTGCGTGCTCATGTTCCAAATTACCGTTATCTCTGATCTAAGTAGCCAATCGCTATCAGATACAACATGAAGGCTAGCATTCAGTCAGTCACTTACGATGCTGCTGGAAGACCCATCCTTCCCGATCCACTCGAGACCCAATACGTGCCTCAGTACTCCATCTCGGGCTACGCTGCATTGCTTGATGGCTGGGTTGGCTTCTCAAACAAGAAGCCAGATGAGTTTGGTATCAGCCTTTCTACCGGCCAGCAGGCTTCCTTTAAGGACATTGGTTTCACCGAAGCTCAGGGTAATGCTTCCTTCAGTCGTTTCCCCGTCTTTGACTTCTATGCCAGTGGAGATGGACGTGTTGAGCACTCCAACTTCAACATGAGCTCCAACGCCAAGGACGTCAAGGTCTCTCTCAAGATACAGCACTACAAAACCGTCCCATTCGAGCCCGGTTCTTGGTAGGTTCTACTCCACTTATTCGCTAACCATTACCTAACTCCATACAGGAACGTCGATGTCAAGAGCCTCATGGCTAAGCTTGGTGCTAAGCCGCCCGCCATGTTTCAAAAGGTCCGCCCCACGCAGATGCTCATCGCCCAGGGTGTCAGCATGGAGATCAGCTTCAGTGGTGACGCCAAGACGGCTTTCGACCAGGACTACAAGAAGACCGTCCAGGGTGGTGGTGGTATCAGTGTTTTCGGATTCCGCATCGGAGCTTCGGGTTCCTCTTCTGAGGAGAATGGTTCCCACGGAAACACTTGGGACTCGAGCGCCGGTGTTCTCACCATCAACGCTGAGAACTCTCGCGCGTCTGCGAATGTTCTGGCCGTCATGGGTGAGATTGTCAGCGCTTAGAGTCAAAGTTGTTTCCGGACGTCGAGTCTCGAGATTTCTTTTCGCGTTGACCTGTTGGAGTTTCAACGTTAGTACGAGTCCTTGGGTAGTTTAGCTCCAGTCAGTCACTTCCGTCTGCAAAGTCGTGTCTCAATAGTTTAACTCAATTCAATCTTTCTCGCCTTACTGTCCAAGTTCGCGATGCCACTCGTATTACACTTGTCCCGAATGTAGACAAAGCTAAGGTTCTTGGTTAGCTTCTGGATATTACCTAAAGAACAGACTTCAAGACATTCTTGGAGAAGAATTCAATATCCCGTAGTGACTTTGAGCCTTTGCGCGATTATGGGGTTTATAATACATAAGAGCGCTGTCCAAAAATTATCGTGTTAACTGTTTACTGGTTAATCTTTTCTTTTTCTTATTGCCGTCAGCCCTGTACGAGGCTATCAAGCTCTTAACTTTTCAGTCAGAGGCTTAAACGGTGAGTTTACTGATTATGAGCCCGGTAGCCCAGTCGCTACATGGTAGATTTACAGGTGTTACAGTAGTAGGCGAGCCTGAGGCGTGCTGAGAAGAGACAACTGCGACGTTTTGAGTAAATCATCAGCCTCAAAGGATGACGTCGTTTTTTTGAACCGTTCTTTTTGTAACATATGAGTAATGGCCTTTTATTATATAATCTTATTAATCTGAAGGGCATGTATGATCGCATCCGCCCATGGCCCAATCCGCAGCAGCCATCGCGTGTATCTTTGCGGTGTCAAATATCGGCAGCTCACTCCAAGTCTCGTCGACCAACAGTCCAATCTCTGTGCAACCCATTATCAAACAGTCAGCGCCAGCAGATTTAAGCTTGCCAATAACTCGATTATATGTTTCACGCGACTCGTCCCTGGTGATGCCATTGCAGAGCTCCTTGTATATGATATCATGCACAGTCTCTCTGTCTCCATCATCCGGAATAACGACCTGCAGCCCAAACTTATCGCGTAATCGTGATTTATAGAAATCCTTCTCCATTGTGAAACGTGTTCCGAGAAGGCCGACGGACTTGAAGCCCGCTTTTATAATTGCCATGGCAGTTGGATCGACGATGTGGATGAGAGGTAATTGCGAGGCGACCTCGATGCCGTGAGAGACGAAGTGCATCGTATTTGTGCATAGAACGAGAGCATCAGCACCGGCGAGACTCAGCTTGGTGGCTGCATCATTGAGCATCTTGCCCGCTTCATCCCATTTGCCTTGATGCTGAAGAGTCTCGATCTTAGCAAAGTCGAAGGAAAAGACGATGCATTGCGCAGAGTGAAGGCCGCCTTGTATTTCGCGCACACGGCGATTGATTTCTTGGTAGTAGGTTGTAGTTGACTCCCAGCTCATTCCGCCGATCAAGCCGAGTGTTTTCATTGTCATGATGTCTCTGTTTGTTGTTGACACGTGGCCTTTTGGTGGATGCGATTAAATGGTGACTGCAGTGCAAGATAAAGGTGAGCAAGCTTGTACAGGAAAAAAAAAGGCCACTCCGATTATCTCCCATGACGGTTTGTGGATGACTCAACCAAGGTACGTACCGCGATTATGGGCGACACTGAACGAGAGATAGATGGCAGTGTACAAAATAAAAAGGCATAGAACCCTTATTTTTCATTTATCATAAACACTAAGATTATGTACAAATCATACTTCCTTATGAACTCGACGTCTTGTTTCCAGCCACGAACCCGTCATCATTCTCCATCTCTTTCCACGCGCTCTCTAACGCCTGGACCTTGCCACTGACCTTGACATCCTCC
>JABSTL010000418.1:0-42499 GCA_013759095.1 Fusarium sp. NRRL 29148
AGTTGTTGAACAAGCTGTACTGAGCATAGGTTTGACTGGGATTAGGTAATATTAACCAATGACTAAGGGTTGTATGGCGCGATGACATGGCTAGCTAGTAAAGCCTTACAGCCCAAAATGAAGCCGTCTCGGGGTGACAGGTGCCATCCGCCACAAATATGCATAACGAAGAAGCATCAAGTACGGAACTCGGCACGGCGGCATACCCGAGGTCTTGGAACCCTGGACGTGAGCCTCTCGACTCATAAAGTAGCGTGATGTTTGTGCGGCTAGTCCCGGGAACATTATCCATTTAAGGCTACAGCGCTATCTCGTTTTAGCGTCACTAATCCCCCACCAATTTCACTAAAGTAATTGACGATGAACCCAACCCAGTCGAGTTCTTCGATCCCAATGCCCTGAATATGAAAAAGCAAGGTACAAGTTTTGAGCTTCAGACCATAAAGTCGTATTGGGCATCTACAAGAAGACTTTCATGAAGGATTGCAGGATCTGGTTTTTAAACCTGAATATCACTTATCATCACAACAACTAGGTCGACAAGAATCACCTGAAACCACGCCATCTCAGGCAGTAAGGCGCACAAATAAGCTTTAGCTCCCAAGCGAGCTCAACTCTAATTCACCCATCCGCACCATCCAAGCCGTGACCTGAGTTGCGAGGTTATCGAAGGTGGCCCGCACTGCAGTTGACCTATACGGGTTACCGAGCGGGATGCAGGGGTTGATTTCGGAGGTTCCTCCGCTGCTTCGACGGACTACAACCAGAACAGCCTCGTGCAGGAAACGGTCTCGTTTAGATTCGTTTAGGGAAGTGTTGGCCACGTCAACGCCAGCAAAAACGACTACGGTAAGGACTTCGGTAAGGGGCGTCTTTACGAGACATTAGGGTTTGTCTAACTAACATCATTACTGATTACAAGTTTCGGCGTTCCTGGGAATCGGCAACAGCGGATGGCCGCCTGGAGTTTGTTGGTCTTGGCTTCTCGTGGCTGGCGTCGCCACAATGTGTGAGAGTAATATGTCAGGACCCAAATCTTGTTACCGCGTCTGAGCGCCCCTGGCTGCCACCTTGGGTTCTTGTGAGACAAATGGAAGACGCTAGGGAAAATTGCGATCTCACAGGCGGCACAAACCACGTCGGAGATATATTGGACGGCTAAGGGTGATTGGAGCCCTGCAGGATCATTCGGTTGCCAAATGTACTCCGTAATAACAGGTTACCAAGTTCAGAGCTCGGCAATTGAGTTGCAACAAAAGTTCCACTAAGTAAGTATTGAAGTTCAAGTGCGCAGCTAAAGGCCTAAAAGCCGTTTACCAGTCATAGGTCGGTCAGCCGCAGATCTCCTACGACACAGCTGCAGCACCAGAAGGAAGCAAAGCTTTCGGGTAGTAGGTAATACTTGACGCAGTGGGAGCTTCAGAGAGTAAGTGTTGCGTCCTTGAAAGAGGGCATGCTTACTGTGATATTGAATAAAAGCTAGCTCTAGATAATAATGCTACCACTGCTCTTGTGGATAGAAACGTCTTCTCGAGCGGCATCTTGGAAGCAGCCTTGTGCAACGTTACTTGAAAATGTCACACAAAATTCATCTGTAGGAGTCCTTCAATACAGACGATGTCTCTTGGGCAGCACATCATCGATATTTCTATTGGTTAACAGGCTCGGACTATTAAGAGCCAGAATATTCAGTTTCTTCTAGTTTATTTACACCCCTGATTGAAGTTTAGTAGAGATTTTTTTTAGCCTCTGATGCATCTATCTCCACTGAGTTCAAAACGCGGTGACTTGTTGTGGATGTGAATATAAGATATACGGATACTTACTTAGTTCTGCAAGATGTCCCCTACTATAGAAACTAACTGCACCCAGGGGCAAATCCAGTAAACCTTGCGCCGTGATATGAAAATCTCTGGTCACATATTTGAACGAAACGGAAGGCATTGTTAGTCGTTCACGGAGAGGATAGACGTGTTTGAGGTCTTTCCCTATAGCTAGCTACGTTTTACTACGATAAGTCTCAAACGTAACTTTCTTTTAAGTCTCTCTAATGACCTTTCAAAAGACAGGTAAGCCCCGGGATCTCCCAAGTTTCGGTCATAATTGGCAATGCAAGAGACAGGAATTTATTCCCCGCAAGGGTGAATGGTGTAAGTAAACTGTAGTAATCGACTCGAACTTGAGAGATGTCGACTAGGGAACTTGGGCATATATAGGCAATAGTGCTGTAGTCTGTTTAAGCTTCATTATAGCCATAAAAACCCATGGACCTAGATAATAATAAATAAGTTTCCTAATATAAAGAGTTCGAAATTATACAGTTCGTGCTTGTCATAAATATAGGCATCATCTCCAGACCAATATCTCAATCACATCACGTGCTATTTTCTCCCCGGTCTGGTGGTCTAGTGGTNNTCAATCCCCGGCCAGACCCTTTCTTTTGCCATTCTCATGTCCCATCACTCTAATACATCGTTCTTTTTGCGTTTATAGACTTTTTAATGTTCCTACAAAATTGCATTATAATAAAGGCTCTGTCTACATCCTTACTTAAATGGTTATGAAGTTTAGTATAACTATGAAAGTCATGCCAATCCAATCTTCTATTTGTTAGGCTCTCACAATGTCTTCCAGTACTTGCTAATACCACCGTTCTCTCCAGTGAATGGATCAGTGGTAGGGTTCTTAACGCCCCATACTGCTTCAAAGTCATCTGAACTATCACCTCCCTCATCCCATGTCCATGAAAACCCTCTCGGATAAGCCCCCATCATACAGAATCCCTCCAGAGGTACCTCTGCAACAGCAATCCTCGGATCTTCGGCAGCAATACCACGAGCGTCTCCAGTCATACAACCAAAAGATTCCGTATTAGCAGATGGATCGTATGATTTGTGTGCAATGCCTGCTGGGATGACGAAAAGGTCTCCCACGTTGACCTCGAGCTCCAGTCCGCCGTCTTCATAGGCTGTTCCGGAAGTATGCTCTTGAGGGTCGTCGCTCAAGTCTGCAACACCCCAGCGGATGCGGCCAGGGCCAGAGACAACTACCATAACTTCGTGGGACTGGGAATGATAATGGGATCGCTGATGTTGGCCATATCTGACGACCCATTGTACGTCCCAGTCATTGCCGCAAAAGGTATCGAATGCTTTGGTACGATCGACTTGGCCGTCTTTGACAAAAGCGTTCTTGTAATGGAGTAGTGGTTTGGGTGAATTAGGGATCAGCTTGGTTGGTTTCAAGTGGTACAGAGTTGGTTCTGGCAAAGCCTCCATGTTGACAGGGAAATGGTAGGACGCTCCAGGCCTTTGGAAGTTGCGAATTAAGTAGAGGAATAGAATTGAAAGTTAACGTGACAAAACTCGTAGCATTTGTTGGTCAATGACTTAGCGGTACGATTGCGTGGGATGATGGTTACACAATGCTCCTTTCTTTTCTACGGCTACTTATATCTTCCAAATGACAGATGAGGGGACCTATTCCACAGTTTTCAGTGATCGCTATCACTTTGGGCTGCGTATCAGTGGCTTACATGGCCAACGGTTAGGCATTCCGAGAATTGCGGGGGGGAGGGGGGATAGCGCTCGGAGTCGCTAACCGCTGATAATCGGAAACCTTAACCGTGATATCCTTAACCTAATGAAGGACAGAATACCCGACACTCGCATCTAGAACCGTGGGGTAATGCATTAGGCATATCTCCTTTCGTATCTGCCGATGTTTATGCGGCATGAATGCTATGATAACGAGCGGCGAGACACCAATGCGCGGAGGGCCTTGACTCGGTAACTGGGCCCTGTGTTGATTCGCCATGATTTGGCCCGTGATAATAGCAAGGATTTGTGAAAGATAAGCTCTGCTCTTCCATATAAACCTTCAAGCCGCAGAGCTTGTTTTCATACCAGACTTTCATCATACCTGGCCTATATCCCACAACTCACGATGCCTAACGCTCTTGGTGACAGTAGCGGCAAATTGCCGAGTTTCCTTTCCAACGGCAACTTTGCCAGCAGTACTTCATTTCCCACCAGGGAAGGACATCATAACACCAGTGGGAAAGAAACATCACATCCAGCGGTTAATGAAATCCCTAAACCCTGGGTCTCGCAGCGATGTACAGATCAGGCTCGCCCACTCAAGGTCATCTACATTGGTGCCGGGATTTCCGGCATCTGCGGTGCCATTGAGTTTAGAAAGCAAGTCCCTAACTTGAGGCTTGTCATCTATGAGAAGAACCCTGAGCTCGGCGGGACATGGTATGAGAATAGGTAAGTCGGTATCACTTAAGCGGTGGAAGCTTAAAGCTTACAGGATCATTTGTAGATATCCTGGTTGTGCCTGTGGTGAGCATCTACTACCAATCGTGTATGTGTAATACCGTATTGACAAACGTTAGATGTCCCTGCACACGCATACCAGTTGACCTCTGAGTCATCCCCTCGATGGTCTTCCTTCTTTGCCTCTGCGCCTGAGATTCTACAGTACTGGAAAGACGTTGCCACAAAATACGATATCAGGAAGCACATGAGGTTCCAGCAGAAGTGTACTGGCGCTCGATGGAGTGAGACCACCAATAAGTGGTTTGTCCAGCTCAAAGACTTGACGACAGGTCTCGAGTATGAGGACTCCGCCGATGTGCTTGTTACAGGCGAAGGCGTATTGAATGAGTGGCGATGGCCTGATATCAACGGGATCAAGACCTTCCAGGGCCAGCTCCTTCATAGTGCAAACTGGGATGCCAACGTTGATCTCAAGGTAAGATCTCACGCTCAAGAAGACTTTTAAGAACCGTTAACTGAGTATAAACCATCGTACAGGACAAGTCGGTCGCTGTTATTGGAAACGGCAGCAGTGGGCTCCAGATTGTCCCCGCAATATTACCCGATGTCAAGCATATGGATCATTACATACGCGGTAAATCCTGGATCGTTGGCCTCTTCGGAGACCCAGAGACCAGACAGCGTATCAAAGAAGCGGGCGGCAACTTCCAGTATTCCCCAGACGAGATTCAAAGCTGGGAGACAGATCGAGAAGCATATTTAAAGTACAGACGCTCCATTGAGCACACCATCAACAAGAACTTCGGTGTTCTTTTCAGTGGGACCTCAGAACAGACTAATCTTCGGCTTCTGGCTCAGGAATCTATGACCCAAAGACTCAAGGAGAGACCTGACATCTACGAGCACCTTCAACCTGACTTCTCGCCTTATTGCAAGCGCATGTCGCCCGGACCAGGATACCTCGAGGCCCTGGCATCTCCAAAGGTTGACACCATAACTACTAGCATCACCAAGATTGACGAAACTGGAATCTTCACTGCGGATGGTCAACATCATCCAGTTGATGTAATCATCTGCGCTACCGGCTTCCAAACCTCACCCGCCAGCCGAAGCTTTCCCATTTATGGTGTCAGTGGAGTGAACCTACGAGAGCGCTTCCAAAAGCGCCCAGAGACATATCTGAGCGTCTGCACAGATGGCTTCCCTAACTTCTTCCAATCAATGGGTCCCAATTCTATGCCCGGTGCAGGCAGTCTCCTACTCGTGATCGAAAAAACAAATACCTACATTGCCAAGATTCTAGCTCGAATGGCATACGACAACATCGCGCGCATAGAACCAAAGCAAAATATGGTCCAGGCATTTACTGACTACTGTGACAATTTCTTCAAACAGACTGTTTTCGCAGAGGAGTGCAACTCTTGGTACAAGACATACGAGACTGGCGCTTCGCGTGAGGAGCAGAAGCGCGGACGGATCACGGCACTGTGGCCAGGCAGCAGTTTGCACTGCGTGCGGACTTTGAGTCGTCCTCGTTGGGAAGACTTTGAGTACAAGTATTGTGATGATAATGAATTTGGGTGGTTTGGAAATGGATGGACGCTGGCGGAGAAATTTGTTACCGATGAGTTGGAGTCCTTGACATGGTATCTGAATGACACTAATGTCATGGAGAAGATAGTGACAAAAGATATTTAGATGGGAGACATGTCAATTATTAAGATTCTAGCTACCTTGTACCTAGAGTCGCTTGGAAGAGAATCTCTCGAGGCGAATTTCTGAGCAAATGTAACTTCTGCCACATAATCTTGTCATATTGGTCTAAAGTTAGAAGTCAATTGTTCTCCCTTACCCTGAATTTGTAAGATTGTTGAAAGTCTTAGAGATGTCTTAGGGTCATCTCATAAGTTTAGGACAAACCAGCTGAAGCTTAGGCTCGCAGTCGGTCCGTCGCTATCTATCGCGGATTCCGCGAAACCCGTTCCTAGACTTGGGCTTGGCAAAGTGACACATTTGCAACAGATAACTGTGAGTGATGATGACGCCAAGATGTAGCTCGTAGATCCATTATGTTAATTGCGATGAGTCTGGCGCTGTCTTCCATAAAAAGGGGAAGGGCCCGGTGCTCGGACAGTCCGAGATACCGCAAGGCCCCACTGTTTCGGTCCTCAGCTCCGTCCGGCCTTCAAGTCGATGTGCATCATGACGGAATTTCGAGGCCGGTATGTCTGAGCGGCGGGTGTCCGTCGCTACGTAAGATTATGCTTGAAATTAGTGAATCTTCGCTGTCAAAGTCTGTTTCAGTCCACGTCTTTAATTTGCCTCTTACTGCAACTTATAAGACTACCCAGCACAAACTGCCATTGACTTGACATCAACGATCCTATCCCTATCACCATAATTCATTTGCAGTCACTATCAAATTACCGAATTATCCAAGACTTATTCCGAGAATACTACCCAAATTGCTAGACCCGTATCCGATGAATCCTCCAAACCATCCGCGTCCTAGCGACGCCCCTTCCATGTCTTCTGGCACGCTGGGTGACAGAACACGGGGTAAAAACGACCTATCCGATGAGTCAGAGTACGAAGAGGAAATCCATGACTTGGCGCGCAGATTTACCAGTCAATCTGCTGCATCAGGCCATGGGCCACTGTTCCCCTTGAGTGATGGCGGTCCTCTTGATCCACAGAGCCCCCATTTCAACTCCAAGAAATGGGCAAAGGCTTATCTCAAGACCAGAACTGAAGCTGCTGATGTTACCACTCCTCGCACCGCCGGTATCGCATTCAAAAACCTCAGCACGTACGGCTTTGGCCAGGCGACCGACTTCCAGAATACTCTGACCAACATCATTCTCAAGGCGTCGAGCCTCGCCAGAAAGGTGTTTGGGGACAAGGGTCAGCGCATCGATATCCTCCGCGGTGTTGATGGATACGTCGAAGCTGGAGAAATGCTCTGTGTTCTTGGTCCTCCAGGCTCTGGCTGCTCAACTCTGCTTCGCAGTATTGCAGGCGAGACTCATGGATTCCACTTTGGCAACGACACAATCTTGAACTACCAGGGTATCCGGCCCGAGCAGATGAAGAAGGCTTACCGAGGTGAGGCCATCTACACGGCTGAGGTTGACCACCATTTCCCTCATCTGACTGTCGGTGATACGCTTTACTTTGCTGCTCGGTCCCGATGTCCACCAAAGGACAAACTCCCCCACGGCGTCTCGGCTCGAGAGTATGCTGAGCATCTTCGTGATGTTATTATGGCTATGTTTGGGATTTCGCATACCAAGAACACACGAGTCGGTGATGACTACGTCCGTGGTATCAGCGGTGGCGAACGCAAGAGAGTCACAATCGCCGAGGCTGCCCTCGGATACTCCCCTCTTCAGTGCTGGGATAACAGTACACGCGGTCTCGATAGCGCCAACGCTGTTGAGTTCTGTCGCGTTTTGCGCACTCAAGCTGATACACTTGGTGTAGCCTCTTGCGTTGCAATCTATCAAGCACCTCAAACTGCCTATGATGTAAGTATTCCATCTCCACTGCTTCGTCCAACGCTCCAGGTTAACTTGTTCCTTAGCTATTCGACAAGGTCATCGTCCTGTATGAGGGCCGTCAAATCTTCTTCGGAAAGACGGGCGAGGCACAAGCCTACTTCGTGAACCTCGGCTTCATTTGCCCTGAACAGCAGACGACAGCCGACTTCCTGACTTCAATGACCAACCCAGCCGAGAGAGTAATCCGCCCGGGCGCCAACCCACCTCGAACGTCGGACGAATTCGGGCAAGCCTGGAAGCAGAGCCAGCAGCGATCGAGGCTTATCGGCGAGATAGATTACTACATGGAACAACACCCGTTTGACGGGCCGGATCTTCAGAAATTCTCTGAATCACGAAGGCTCGACCAGGCGGCTGCTCAGCGAGAATGCTCTCCCTTCAACCTTTCCTATTTGCAGCAGTATACCATCAACGTCTGGAGAGGCTTTACTATGTTGATCAGAGACCCTAGCATCACTCTCACGATGCTTATCAGCAACCTATTCGAGGGTCTGATTATCTCGAGCATCTTCTATAACCTCCCCTTCAACACCACGAGCTTCTTCCGTCGGACCATTCTTCTGTTTTTCATCGTCCTCATCAACGCGTTCGCAAGCATCCTCGAGATCATGACTCTTTATGCAAAGCGGAAAGTTGTCGAAAAACAGTCTCGTTACGCTTTTTATCACCCGAGTGCCGAGGCCCTTTCGGCGATGGCAACCGATCTTCCCTACAAAGTTGTCAACTCAATCCTTCTCAATTGCACGCTATACTTTATGTGTAATCTTCGCCGTGAACCGGGCCCGTTCTTCGCTTTCCTTCTTCTATCATTCTCTATAACTCTTTGTATGTCGATGATGTTCCGGTTCATTGGGTCTGCAACCAAGTCCATCGCGCAGGCACTGGCGCCCGCGTGCATCATCCTCTTGGCATTGGTCTTGTATTCAGGTTTTGCGATCCCCCCCGCTTACATGCAGAATTGGCTCGGCTGGATCCGATGGGTGAATCCTGTCTATTACGGACTGGAGAGCGTGTTTTTGATCGAGTTTGTTGGTCAACAGTTTCCCTGCTCAGACTTTGTGCCGTATGGGCCTGGTTATGAGAACCTGGGCAGCGGCGAATACGTCTGTAACGTGCCCGGATCCGTACCCGGCCAATTATTCGTCAAGGGGGAGGATTATCTCGAGGCCTCATTTGGCTTCGTCAACAGTCACCGATGGAGAAATTTTGGCATTATCATCGCTTGGACGGTTTTCTTTATGGCTCTTCACCTTTGGACTACCGAGTATGTCGCTTCGGAGCGCTCAAAGGGTGAAGTCCTGGTCTTTCTCCGGGAGGCTATGCACAAGGTGTCAGGTAAGCGGGGCAGCGATGAAGAATCGGGTGTTCCTACGCCTGCAGGGAAGCAAGAGGCTTCTGGTTCGTCGAGCGAAAAGGTCGAGGTCGAGAAGCAAACGTCTGTCTTCCATTGGAGGGATGTCTGCTACGACGTCAAGATCAAGAGCGAGACGCGCAGGATTTTGGATCATGTCGACGGTTGGGTCAAGCCGGGGACTTTAACAGCTCTCATGGTGAGTATCTTATACTGCCCTGGCCTCGGGGAGCAAGAAACATCGGGCCTTGAACCTAAGCGATAAAAATATTGAGGTAAATCTAGCCTAAACTTGAGAATCTAGCCTAAGCTTAGCAGAAAGTCCTCAAATTTAGGCTAGTTTTACCTAAATATTTTCATCGCTTAGGTTCAAGGCCCTGCGTTTTCTGTCCTCTCCTATCCTGGTACTTCCCTTTCACCATTCAGCCTCGCTAACGTGTTCATAGGGTGTCTCAGGTGCTGGCAAAACCACCCTTCTCGACGTCCTCGCCAGTCGAGTAACTATGGGCGTTGTTTCCGGCGATATGCTTGTCAATGGTCACTCTCGTGACTCTTCCTTTCAGAGGAAGACAGGCTACGTGACTCAACAGGATCTGCACCAGGCTAGTTCAACAGTACGAGAAGCGCTACGGTTTAGCGCCATGCTTCGGCAGCCAGCCAAGTACTCCAAGCAAGAACGGCTGGACTACGTTGAGACTGTTCTTTCGCTCCTCGGGATGGACGCTTATGCAGATGCCATCATCGGTGTCCCTGGCGAAGGCCTTAATGTTGAACAGCGCAAGAGACTTACGATCGCGGTTGAGCTTGTCGCACGTCCGCAGCTTTTGCTCTTCCTCGATGAACCCACTTCTGGACTAGACAGTCAGACTTCCTGGTCTATCTGCGACTTGATGGAGCAATTGACCAAGAGCGGCCAAGCGATATTGTGCACCATTCATCAGCCCTCTGCTATGCTATTCCAACGATTCGATCGTTTACTTCTGCTCGCGAAAGGAGGAAAGACTGTCTATTTCGGTCAAATCGGCCAGAATTCGCAAATCTTGATGGACTACTTCACTCGCAACGGAGGCCCTCCTCTGCCACCCAAGGCCAACCCAGCAGAGCATATGCTCGAGGTCATCGGGGCTGCTCCAGGGACTCACACTGATGTTGACTGGCCTGCTGCATGGAAGCAGTCTCCAGAGTACAGGGAGGTGCAGAAGGAGCTCCAATCTCTCAAGGCGTCACATCCGTCGGCGACGCCTGCATCAGGCGGCGCTGACCCCTCCGAGTATAACGAGTTTGCTTCTCCTCTGTCCACGCAACTATGGGAAGTCACCAAACGTCTTTTCATTCAGTATTGGAGAAGCCCAGGCTATATGTACTCCAAGGCCATCCTCACAGTCGGCGCAGTAAGTCTTATATCGTTACTATTTATTCTTTCACCTATCCTAACCTCCTTCTAGTCTTTGTTCATTGGACTTTCTGTCATGGATGGCGAAAACACAATCCGCGGTCTACAGAATCAAATGTTTGGAGTATTCATCTTCTTGACCATTTTTTCGCAGGTCGCTGAACAAATGATGCCAGCGTTCGTGGAGCAGAGGACTCTTTACGAGGCTCGCGAGCGTCCCGCAAAAACATACTCCTGGCAGTCCTTCATGTTTGCCAACCTGACTGTCGAGATCGTCTGGAACTCGGTAAGCTACATGCCACTTACTCAAACAGACCAGTTCTAATATTCTGTATAGTTCATCGGCATCTTTGCCTTCATCTGCTGGTACTTCCCCATTGGCCTTTACCGCAACGCTGAGTACACGAACGAGATCCATTCTCGTGGCATCACCATCTTTCTTCATGTCTGGATGTTCTTCCTACTCGCTTCGTCCTTCGCCCACATGATCATCGCCGGACTTCCGAACGCTGATACTGCAGGCGGCGTTATGAACCTGCTCTTCATCATGATGTTCGCATTCTGCGGTGTCCTCGCTGACCCTGACGCTCTGCCTGGTTTCTGGATCTTCATGTACCGCGTCAATCCGTTCACATACGTGGTTGAGGGTTTCCTCGGTACGACTCTTGCCAACGCACCTGTGACTTGTGCCGACAACGAGATCTTGGAGTTCAAGCCTGCGACTGGTACATGTGAGGAATTTCTTTCGGATTACATGTCCAATATGGGTGGTTATCTTGTTGGTGAGAGTGCAGGCAGCACAACTCAGTGTCAATACTGTCCCATGGCGGATACCAATACTTTCTTGAAAGGGATCAATGTGAGCTTCGAGAACCGTTGGAGAGACTTTGGGCTACTTTGGGTTTATGTTGTCTTCAACTGTGCAGCTGCAGTCGCTATCTACTGGTTGGCTCGTGTCCCAAGGAGGAGAAAGGATAAAAAGGAATAATTATGTCTCTTGTTTCAAGAGATCGCATTGTTATAGAGTCCTACACAGAGTTTAGATTGATTTCACTATTTCTCTTCAATTTTAGTAATCGTTTTAGGTATACAATAATTATAGTTCTTGATTTTTTCGGTTTGATACTATTCCTTTGTGACCCTTAAGTAAGGTATCAAAACCCATATCCTGGGGGATGTCGTCTGGCAGCTTCCGCTTCAGCCTCTTTGAGTTCAAGCCTCCGGTTGGCACGCTTCAAAACGAAGTGAAGAGCGATACTGGCAATGATAGCGATTGTAGCCATGGCGGCGTTGACGCTGAAAGCAATGATGAAACGCGGCTCGGCGCCATTGGGGTACAGGAAGGATCCATAGATACTGCAGATAGTTGCCAGGGCATTGTTGAATGCCAGCGCCGCAGCTCGCTCAGATACAGGGCGGAAGTTGGTGTTAGCAGTCCATACCATGGACATCTTGAAGCCGGAGTAGATACCAGGCAGCATGATCATGGTGCCGACATATCGAGGGCCAATACCAGTGGTAGATGCTGAGATGATGAAACCTACGAGCGCACTGGCAATAGACAAGCTGGTGTGGCAGAAGCGCTCTTGAACCCGGTTGGCGTTCCATGCGACTACCGCACAGACGATGCACGCCAGCAGATATGGAGGTGCCGTGAGCAAGAGGCTAGTGATTCTGTCTTTGCCCAGGTTCTTCACAATTGTAGGGAAGAAGCTGTTGATAGCAATGGCACTAGCAGCTCTGTAGCAGACAACAATCAAGATCCAGTTCTTAGAGTCTTGAAGAAGCAGCTTAAAGCCATGGAAGAGAGATTGCTGGTCACCTGCAGTCCAGTCAGGCTCACCAGCGGCATCAGCCTCCATACGCCACAGAGTAATGACACGTTCTTCTTCAGTGAGCCATTTGGTTGTTGCTGGAAAGTCGGGGAGAATCCAGTAGCAGCAGAAGGCGATGACAACAGTGGCTGAGCCTTCGAGGATAAAGATCCATCGCCAGGCCAGGAGTCCACCGACACCGTCCATCCCGTGAATGATGCCGGCAGCGATTAGTCCCGAAAAGGCGCCAGAGATTAGAAACCCTGAGTAGAAGATCGCTGTTCGAACACCTAATTCCTTTCGGACATACCAGGCACTCAGAGTTGCCATGGCGCCAGGATAGAAAGCTGCTTCGACGAAGCCGAGAAGAAACCGAACTGCGGTAAGTGCACCGAAGCTATGGACAGCTCCAGTGGAGGCGCATAGAACATCCTGTTTCTGTCAGTCTTTCCGTCAAGAGTAAGCATCCGGGGAATAACATACCCATCCAATCATGAAAGCCGTAAGGTAGGAGGCTGGCTTTCCGATTTTGTTCAACAGCATGTTGGAAGGGACTTGCATAAGAACATAGCCGACAAAAAGAACGGATACAGCAGTCTACAAAGGTCAGAACAGCTACTAGAGAATTGTCCGTGTGTTTCGTACCTGGAATTCGTTGCCCTTCAATCCCAGATCCTCCTCCAGTCCTCCAAGTCGAGCTGCTCCAATAGTATTCATGTGCCGTCAGCATCCATGCTAACCTTTTTATGTCAAGCATCTTACCTATCCAGATAGTTCATGATGTAGATCAAGATCATGCAAGGAAGCAGACGCAGGTCTATCTTGCGCCTGAGACGCTTCTCCAGAGCCGTGAGTTCCTCATCAGAAAGGTGCTGAAGGACTTCAGGTTTTGGAGATATGACTTGCCCCAGGCTCTTAGAGCCGCAAGACTCATTCTCGTCCATGCTGGCGTGGGGCTTCTTCTCGATATCCATGTTGTTATACAGGCTGCTGTTGACTGAAATAGGAGTTATTACCCAGAATGATGAGAAGCTGTTCGACCTCGACTGGCACCGCTCGTCTTTATACATCTCGAATGCATACAAACCCATTGGTGTCTTATCAGCCTGGCGAACTTCCCCAGACTCCGCGTAGTCGCTTGGCATGTGGTAGCCTTGCGGAAGACGCTACAAAGACGATAGTAAGATAGGACAAGGAATTTGTTATCGGCTCGGTAGGTATAGAGGCCGTTAGGAGGAAGCCAATTCCCCGGATTTTATGTTGTTCTGGAGTACGATACGTGGAACCCTTGGCTCAACCACGATAGGCAAGTTTAGGGAATCGAAGGTTTTGCTTCGGCTCGGTAACGAAACCGGCCGTTAGCGTTGCAACTTATCTTAGCTCCCCGGATTCTCCACAAGCTTTGCCATGATATGGGCCAGCCGTGATTAAACATTTAGCTTCAAGACCTCGTATCTCTGTTTTCAGATAAGACTATTAGGATGTCTGTTATCAACTTATCACTGAGAATAACCCAGGATCTCAGTACTCTTTATCTCTCCGTATATTTGTAGTACGTTAATAGAATTAAGCGAGACTGCGCTGGACATGCCCATGAAAAGATTAAAGTTTGCTAAAGATAGCGCGTTCCAGCAAACTAGACGATCACCCCGCATCACGACGTCAAAATTTTGGAGTCATCCATGACACTTTTAGCTTACCCCTCCTCCCCATTACCTAGATTTGGACATCGTTGAGAATATAAGTAATTCCAATGTTTTATTTTAAACCCGGGGTCTGGTCTGTCTCCAAGTCTGTGTTTTTGGGCTGGTGAGGGGTGGACAGCAGAGTTCGGTTGCATAAGGACGCCAGCCGACCAAACTTTGTTACAGAACAGTTTTTTGCAAGTGACAATTGAGTTCATACCGTCTATGGACTAGGCGAATTGCACTTCAAGGTGTCAGTGTGCCCGACCCGTCTCCTGACGAGGACGTGGACCTGGCATACGCATGTACATCAAGATCAAGATGCATGGTCGCGCAGTGGTTGCTTTCGTATTAACTATGACCACTCAGTTATATCAAAGGTGCATGCATCTGGTTGTGATCTGCTCTTCTCCTGCGTCATTATCTACAGGTCATAAACCATGGGTGATCCTTGGGACCGTCGGCCGCTAATGCAGTGGAAGCCGACCTGCTTCTAGGTAACAAACAGACCAATCATGCGACATCAAAGTCATGTTCGGCTGCTAATGCGCTCCAGCCGATGCTCTCCATCAAGTCTTCAGTTTCTGTCTGTCTGATGTCCGACAATACTTTTCCAGCCCATCGATTCAATGGTAAAGAGAAAGCCTAACGCATCAAAACCTTGAGCCACTGACGTAGGATTACATGGGGCTCACGCGAAACCGAGACTGTGGTGAAGCAATGTGAGCACCTGTCGTAATGTTTAGGTGGCACGCTTGAATTGCGTAAAACCTTGTCCTACAATCGATGCATCCACTAAAATTCCTGCCGTTCTAAGCCTCTTGGGGCCAATGACTTGGGTCCAGCCCCCAATTCCCCGAGCACTTGGTGGGGGGCGTTTCTTTCCAGACTTCATAGCCAGGGTATATGCACAGAAAGATGCCTATCACAACGGTCACTAGCGAGTAGAGCTTGTATATCGATTCTGTTTGCAAGTCATGGGCAGATTCAAGGGTCGGAGCACAGTAGCATGTACAGTTTGTCACTCTCAGAAGCTGAAGTGCGACGGCGGTAAGCACACTGCTGATTGCTATGTTTGACAACTGTACTGAAATAACTAGCTCATTCATGTGGACGCTGCGCTCGTCGCCAACGAGACTGCGTATACCCTGTGATCACTATATACGTGCCCGTACCAGAAGCCTACCTTCGGAACCTTGAGAGAACAACTGCAGGCTCTCGGCCATCGTCATCCTTGACTCCTAGCTTCTCGGATGATATACCAGAGTATTCTGGACAGTCCCAGAGCCCTTCGGATCCGGGTACCTCGACCAGCAGCAGAGTCGCAGCTCGGGCTCTCATATCAGATGACTGCAGTGCAGAACGTTTCGTCTACGACATCCGGCAGATGGCGCTGCCTGAGAGTCTCGATGGCCTTCAGCAGCAAGGCGGATGCTCATATGCGGTACTCAGATCCGACTTGATAGGTAGTTATGTGTCTCCAACTTTGACAGTAGGACAATTCTGGAGTCTAATCTTGCTCAGAGCCCAGATTATTGATAAAGCTCCCGTCAGCGCCACTGGCTATGAAGTTACTGGACACCTTTGAAGAGATATTTTGCGATCACCATTGGTTCCTCCGAAGAGACTTTAGAGAATGAGTCCAGCTACTATTCACAGATCCCAAGACGCAATCGCAAGATAGAAGCTGGCTTTCAAGGGCGTCTCTTGTCTTTGCCCTAGCTACAACTTTCATGCATGGATCGCAGCCTTCGGGTGAGATTGCGACTGAACAGGCTGAAATCCCAATACCTCCCGGATCAGACTTGTTTGAACAAGCTGTTGCTTTGCTGAGCCGACAACAGAAGATGTCGAGGCGTTGAATCTCATGGTAAGCGGTCAGTCCCAACAATGTTTGATGCTGTCTGACGTATAACAGGCTTTCTACTGCTACTCTTTGAATCGCCGGAGAATGGCCTACAAATACGCAACGCAGAGCTTAGCAGTAGCCAAGCTCTTGTTTCTGGACAGGAGTCCAAGTCTATCGGCCTCTGGGCAAGAGTTTATACTCGAACATCGAAAGCGCTTATGGTGGACATCCTTTTGCATGGAGAGAATGGTCGTGGCCGAGCTAGGAACTGGCCCCAGCGCACGTGGCGAATAAGTTCGATGCTGGGCTGTCTTCTTCACGAGACATACCCGAATCAGAAATGGATCAATTTTTCGATCCGAGTGTTCAGACACTACAGACACAAATATGCGAGATCAAGTGTCAGATAATGGAATCTGTCGGTCAGTTGCGACGGGTTTCAGATCTGGAAACTATGCTGTTCGAGCTATGGCCGTGCTTCGATACATTGCGGTCTTGGAAGGAGAATGTACCTTCATATATCTCGTTTGACTTCAAAAGTGGCGTACCGGAGGAAATGAGCCAGCGGTCATGCGCTCGGGGACTTGCATCGCTATACTTGAGATATCACCAGGTAGGCCCTTGGTCAAACTTCTGATGACATTTGTTGACTTCACTAGTGTTTCACGGTACTGCTTCGACCTTTCTTCTATAAGAAGCTGTCTTTCAGGTTGCAGGGAGTTGATTCTGACCAACTTGAATCAAGGTTAAATGCCACAACACGCCAGCGGATTGAGGTACTGACCAAGGAAGGGCACAATGCAGCAAGGAACAATTGCAAAATACTAATAGACCTCTACAATCGCGGTAAGCATGGTAAGCAATTTAATAGGCCTTGATCCAGTCGCAATACGAATGGTAATTTTTCGATCAGCGCGATTCGGCTATTGGGACTCAGTGCATGCTCTCAGCAGCCTCTCTATCATCTCCATTACAATGGCTGTCGCTCCCGAGCTTGCCGAAACCTCTGAGCTTAATGACGAGCATCTCTATACCCAATGCCGCCTCATTTTGAAGGAAATGGCCGAAGCGGGTAATCCGGCTGCCAGAGATCACAATGCCTTGCTAGCCGACTTAGACAGCATTGTCCAAATTCTCACAACCAATGAAGATGCAGGACCGATTGAAAGACCAGCAGAATTTGAGGTTCAATCATTAGAGTTCTGCGAAAGCTTATGGTCTGATGTTGATTGGGTAGAATTTTCGAATAATTGCTCTCAGTGGGCATAAAGATAGGTGTTGAAGAAAGTGTGGTTGTACATGTTGGATGACGCTGTTAAGAGTTTCACAGCAGAATATTTTGTCTGGCAAGCTCGGCTAAGTTAATATAGACATTCTATAGATAAGGCCGATATTACCCTTTCTGCATGCTTATGTTCTGACAAACCACGTGGCTGACAAGTAACCTCAAAATGCAACTGTGAGTCGAGATAGCTCGTGGATGATAATGATGACATGGCTTGGCCTCGGGGAGAAAAAAAGGTCCCGGAGCCTGACGGAAGGTGCCATAATAAACTCATCAAAGAGGTTCCTATACTTGGGCCAGTCTTTTTGTCACTTGGGGTTGAGATCTAAGCCATTGCCTCCCCGAGCTTGATATGGCCTCAGATTTCCAGGCCGAGACCCGGCTATTGGCAGATCTGACGCTATGCCTGACGGGTGTCGAGTGGCAAATCGCTCGATTTGCTCCAACCCAGCACACCGGTCAACCGGCAATTGTCGACGGTGTACGGCGCCCAGAAATGCACATACGTTGTCTCTGGGCCAAAAGGAGGGGGACGTGACAACAACGCTAATGGAGGGGTAGGAAATGTTCCTCCACAGACCGCAAATGCTGATTATCGGCTCAGTAGGGATCTGCCACGTCGGAAACCCGTTGAGTGCAGATCCCGGGTTGTAGGTATCACGACACTGCATATGTCACGCGGGCCAAACTCTCATTCCTTTCCTCTTTCTTCGGCCGCTAATGCGAGCTTTTTCAGCATCGGCTGAGATGGTCTAGCGGCCGAAGCATGGGAGGGAAGAGACCTAGTTGGTCAGCCGTATGTCAGACAGAAGGCTGCATCCTCTTGTAGGGCAGCCATGGGTTTCTGAGGTACCATCGACTTTGGGTTTTGTTCTCACCGGTTCATCCCGCTGAAAGCCTTACCCCGTGGACTGGAGAGAAAACCGGGTTATGTCAAGAGCCTTGGGGCCTCATTAGCAACACCACTCATTTCTATATAGATGGTCAGCGCCCTCAGCAACAGACTTCTCGAATCTCACGAGAGAGCAGAACAAGCCAGGGCAAACACTATACTAGTAGCGTCCTCACCACTGGAAACAATCTCAAAGACTGTCAGCCCAGCAGCCAACACGATGACGGTCACTCAAATCATCTCGACCGTAAGCCGCTTATCTCTACCCAACGCGACCACATTCACGTGCTTACATTGGTCAGGTTATTCCTAGCGAGCCCAAGCCGACTACCGGCTTACTCGTCAAAGGAGCCAACAGTCACCAAGTCACCGTAACCATCGCAACAAAGCGTCTTGAAAAAGACAGTCTCGGTCAACTTGAACTCCCAGACGATGTTCTCTACGGTATCAACACATTTCGGGCCATCGAAAACTTTCCCCTCTCAGGACGACCCATCGCCAGCTGGCCAGACTTCATCTACGCATTTGCTGTAATCAAGCAAGCAGCAGCCCATGCTAATTATGAAGTCGGTACCATCACATCTGAGCAGGCCAACGCTATTTCCGAGGCATGCGAAGAAGTCAAAACCGGAGTCCATGACAAGCATTTTGCAGTTGACATGATGGAGGGATCTGGCGGAACTTCTACCAACATGAATGTCAATGAAGTCATCGCCAACATTGTTGCCAAGAACTCAGGCCGGGCTCTTTCCGATTACACATTTGTTCATCCCAACGATCACGTCAACATGGGACAATCTACGAATGATGCTGTACCCTCAGCTATGAAGCTTGCTGTGTATCGTGCCATGGTGGGTGCTTTGGATGCTCTCCAAGGGCTTGCGGATGCATTTGCTGTGAAGCGCCAGGAATACTCTACCCTTCTCCGTCTCGGAAGGACTTGTCTCCAGGATGCTCAGCCTATGACTTACGGTCAGGCTCTTGGTGCTCATGAGGCGGTCATCCGAAGACACCGACAGCACCTCAGCATGATCCGTGATTCATTTCTTGTGCTCCCCATGGGCGGCACTGCGATCGGCACTGGGTTCGGATCTAAGTCTGGATACAAAGCAGCAGTCTTCAAGCATCTTTCCTCATCGCTGGGTGTTGCAGTGCAGCCTTGTAGCGACGCGTTTGACGGCATGCAGAACATGGACACTTGTGCGCGTCTGTCCGCCGAGCTTCGCAACACTGCCAATAGCTTGTGGAAGATTGCAAACGACATGATTCTGCTCTCTTCGGGACCCAATGGCGGTATTGCAGAGATTACTCTCCCGCCTGTCCAGGCTGGCTCTTCCATCATGCCCGGCAAGGTCAATCCCGTCATTCCGATTGCGGTTTGTCAAGTAGCGTTGGCCATCACTGGGAATGATGCCGCTGTTTCCATGGCATGTCAACAGGGAATGTTGGAAATCAATCATTATGAGCTTTTGGTTTGCGACCGACTTTTCGACAGCATCCAGCTGCTCAAGAGCGTTTCCAATACATTCGCCAAGCGATGCGTCGAGGGCCTTATCGCAAACAAGGAGACGTCAGAGAAGCATCTTCTTGACGCGAGTGCACTTGCAACAGCTCTTGTCCCGAGCCTTAGCTATGCCAAAGTGTCAAGCATCGTGAGATCGGCTCTGGCTGAAGAGCGCCCGTTTCTGGACGTGGTGGTAGAGCGGGGTTTGTTGAGGCAGGATGATATTTTGGGTGTTTTGGAGCGTTCGGTTTTCATTGAGTAATTATGACGTCGGTGTTAGATTTTTGTTCGCCAAGCAATGATAGAACTACAAAGAGTACAACAAGGAACGTATTTCCTATTTAAGAAAGCCGAGATTGCATATTATTATCAATGTGAGATCTGTAATATCCATATGTATCTGTCCACTCTATGTTGAGACACGTTGTCGTCGCATGCTATCGATAAGAGATAACGCGTTGAGGCTTTGAGAAAACAGGTGACGTCAAAATGATGACCGTCTACTCTGTATTCGGTTAGACTTGAACCGCTTTTCCACGAATCAGATACTCGAGAATCTCCCAGGCCCACCATCTTTCGTCGCTTAAGCACGGTGCAAAATCCGACTTCAAACACGCGCCTTACGCCAAATTACCGTATAATTCCCATCGTGCCTAGAAACTAAATTCATAAAAACTTCAATCTATACCAAGAATTAATAATCAATATTGCAATATATGCTTATAGTATATAAAGTTATATACCTGGGCTCTATTGATTATGATGGTAAATGCTTGATTGAATTCTTCTTCCTTTAGGGTAGCCCTGCAGCCTGAAAACCAATTGCGTCCCAGTCAGTCCCTGCGGTCTTTCGGGCCTCCGAGAAACCGAGACTTTGCCCGAAAGAGACACATGCCATCATCAAGGGTGAGGTTTGGCCTTGGCGTTTTGTAGGCCAATATCCATGAGTCTTTGACGAATCCGCGTGTTGCAAAATTTACGAAATATTTTATCAAGTCAATTGAGCCTAATGACACGATGAACGTGGATCCGAACGAGAGCGATGGAGAAGAACACGCAGCCTCGGGGACGCATCGTGTTCCCGAGCATAAGCTCTCTGTAAGCTGAGACCCATCGCATGCTGCTGAGCTGTAACTTCGGATAGTACCTGACAACTGCCAGTGTGACCAATGTAGGCAAAGAAAGGTAAGTCAATACGTGTATCTCATCAGCACCTTTACTGACCTGCCATAGATTAAATGCGACCGTGGAAATCCTTGTGGACCGTGTCAACGAAAGAGTATTCGTTGTTCGTTTCCCACTGGCTTCAAACCCCGAGCAAAACGTCAACAGGTCCTGGTATCTGATGGCTAGTGAGTAGTAGTGAGAGAATCGCCCAAGTAAACAAGCTGACAAGGTGCAGTGAATCCAAATTGGATGCCATTTCGCAAAAGCTTGATCGCATAAGTCTCGCTGTCGACAACTTCACTTCTTATCCTCAGCAGCTGCAAGGAGGCTCGTCAGCTGCTCACACGGCTATCAGTTCACAGGTTACCCCAATATCCCATGCGAGCTCCCCGTCATTTAATGTCAGACCAGGCCCGCAGAAAGGCTCAGAGTTTGACGGCGATGTCACTTTGACGACACAGGCTACATTTGCGACAGACTTTTTGCAACAATTCGTTGACAGTAATCAGCCATCGCAAACGCTTCCGGAGATAAAGAGTCACTTAGACGCACTACGGAAGATCTTGGCGGGCAAGGAAGTCACGGCTGACGAGACGCGTCTTGTTGATACGCAACGGATATTATCACCTCAGGAACATGGAGGGTTTCAACTCCCTCCCGTCAACCTGGCCATGATGGCTGTACAGAGATTGAGAGGTAATCCTAATGACGCATTTCCCTGTGAATATACTAATTTCGTTCTAGAGTCTCCCAGATTACAGCTATTCTGGCGCGCAGAGTTCCATAGCATCAGTCAATTTGTCGAGTATCTCATGACAGTTTACTTTGGCAAGCCTACCCTTGCCGATCTCATCGTTACACATGTTGGCTTGGTAAGCCTAATGCACGAATGCGGCAACGTCGAGACTGAACAAGGCCTCAAAAATGAGTTTGCATCTCAGGCGACGCTCTGCCGGCAAAACCTGGAGTCTATCCTAGCTGGCCTTCCCTTCAACATGCCCTGCACACCTGATTATATACTCGCTCTGTTCATGGCTGTAAGTGTCTCAACAGGAAGTCCCTTCAAAGGGCGTGCCACTAACAGAAGTCGAGTCATCCTACCATCTCGAGAACTGTCGGATTTCTATGTCCTGGAATAGTCTTGCCGCAGCCGTACAAATGTGCCAGACACTAGGCTTCACCCGGGAACACCTCCCAAAGCCGGAGACGAGAGAGGCAAAGCAACGGCGGGCTAAACTGATATTCTACATCCATCTTTGCGACAAGATGCTCGCTTTGAGACTGAGTCGACCAGTCTTGATCCGAGATGGAGAAATCACGATTAAATTTGAGGTTTTGGAAGCGGATAGGGGAGATGGACCTACTCCGATCATTGCGAAATGGGCACGGCTTTGCAGTCTTCAGGGAAGAATCTATGATATACTCTACAGCCCGGGGTCTCTGCTTCAGCCAGACATTGAGAGAGAGACGAATGCGAGGAGACTGGCGGCTGAGATGGAGCAGCTGTTTCAGACAAAGAGTATGGCAGAAGTAAGTCCAAAACCATATAAAATTAGGCGACGTGTCGCTAATACATGCGTAGGAACACTTATTTGAGTCAATCGGAGTGAGCATCGGCGAAAAGCAGAGCGAGGTCTTCCGTAGGACCGATAAGATTGCATACTATTCTATGCGCTGTCTGGTGTTCAGGGCAGTAAAACCTGCGTCTTTGACATCCTCAGCGTTTTGCGAGGAGTGCCTAGAAGCAGCAAAGAATGGGCTTGAGCAACACAGGATTTGTTTATCAATGCTCAAGAATGTTGAGGCCATCGTCTTCGAGTTTTACATGCATTGGTAAGCGCTCCAACACAGGTAATAGTGCTTAAACTGACCAAGAACTAGGGGCCTCATGGCGGTACCTCTCGTGCCGTTCATGGTTTTGTTTTGCCATGCTATCGAGACTTGCGACCAGACTCACTTGGAGCCACTTGCAGCCGTGGTTGAGACTGTCGACATGATACCCCCAGACCTTCCAAATGTATACAGAAAGCAGCTTCATCTGTTCAAGCTTATGTACGAAGTCGCGTGCAGGTATGTGGGCTCGAGGCCCAATAACGCTCCAGTCCAGCTGTCAGGGCGCATACCTGATACACCATTTGAGATGTTGTTTTTCGAGGCAGGAGTTCCTGTACCCAGCCACCTGAACACGCAGACAAATACTCAGAGCTTTCACGATGGGCCACATCTCACAAATGAGATTACTTACGGGGGCTTATCTACAGGACAAGCGGGGAATATGGTGGAGGGTAACTTTGACCATAACATGGAGTTGGGGAACTGGTTTGAACAAAACCAAGAGATATTTATGATGCTGGACAACAACCAATCATAATTGTGGACCTCCGCAGTCTTTTATTGACTGTCACCATGGGAGAAGATATTGGAGATGAGTGGTAGAAGTTGTGGTTTCTATAGATCTCACTTGTTTTTGTCATCGATACATTGTGTTCTTACCTTCCTCGCGGTTACGGAGATGAGGTCAAAGGTTCGCCACTTATCAGGATAAGATTATGGATAGAACTTAGTAGGTATAGTCATAGTTTCATATAGACTTAGGTAAAGATCGAAAGCGCCAGGACGTTACCGTCATCAGACTTAGCATACCCATCCGCCATCAACATTGTATACCGCGCCAGTCACAAATGATGCCTCATCGCTGAGTAAAAACGCAATAACTCGAGCAACCTCAACCGGATCAGCTCTTCTCTTCTGCACAGTCCCCGAAAGACTGCGCTTGATGTGTTCTTCATCGTCGTGCTCGTTCATAGCAGTACTCACGGACCCTAAACACAGTCAGCAAACATTCAGAGCTGTAAACCGTACAAGCATACCAGGTGAGACGCAATTGACTCTGATACGAGCATTCTCTTTCGCAGCTGTACGCGAAAGGCCGATGACGGCTGCCTTGCTTGCGCAGTATGCCGCATGCCCTGGAGCACCAAATTGACCAAACACGCTGGCGGCTGAGACCTGAGGGGTAATCAGCACTTGTCTTAAACGTTGGTCTTCAAGCTTACAATGCTAGCACCGGCGGACATGGCTCTGAGCTCTGCTCGTAGGCAGTTGAACACCCCGCGGGTATTGACTGCAAACATCTTATCCCAGACATCATCGGTATACTCAGTGAGAGGTACTGGCTCAGCAATGATACCAGCCATATTCACAGCACCATGGAGCCTGCCGAAAGTGTCGAGGGTCGTTTTGATCCAAGAGTTTACTGAGTAGCTTTTGCTGACGTCTACCACTTGATAGATATGCTTATCACCTGGCAACGAGGCTTTGGCCTTTTTGAGTGCTTCTTCGTTGACATCGGCTAGAGAAATTGTAGCTCCTCGCTCAGCAAGGAGCTTTGCGGTGGCCAGACCCATACCGGAGCCAGCGCCAGTCACAGCGATCTGAAGTGTTATTCCTGCCGGATGCTGTACAGTGGGGGACGACTTACTACTTTTCCTTTAAAAGACGCCATTTTAGAACTTGAAATCATAGACAGTGAAGTTTTTTCTGCATGATGAAACCGCTGGTGGAGGCTTGGGGGGGTTTAAGTCCAGAGCAGCCCAGCCATAACCAACATTTCTCTGTGACGTAGATCAATTGAAGGCCATTGGCGATGGGTTTACCCCGCACCGTGAGCTGATAAGTCGTTCTGGAAGTGGAAAGTCATCCCAAGTGGCGGTTTGCTACGAAGAGCTCATCCTATTGCTACACTTGTGCGTGGACGGAAGGCCAGCCACCAATGAAGCAAGTGAGGTCGCGTCAAATAGTCACATTTGTATGTATGCATGGCGAAGCTTGCCGGTTCATCTGTAGCTATTTGTCTGGTCTCCGATTTCGCTTCATCCGAACCCAGTTTGTCTATCGGTGCTGTCCCTCCCAATCCATATCTGTTCGATACGTTCCTTCGTTTCCGTAAATATCCTCAGCCCACTTCGCTTTGCAGCGCATTCAAACCATTGCACAAAAGACGCCCGTATATCATTATCATCAGTCTCACAAGCTGCAACAAATGCAGGCCATATTAGTCTCAAAGATCCGTATCCCATCCCAGCATCTGACGCATCGAACTCAAGCAGCCGATCCCGCACACCGAGAACATGCTTCTGAAGCATACTTGGGTCCAGATCATAAATTCTACGATAAAAGTATACAGAAAGTGCGTGCTGCATCGTATCAGCCAGACTGTTCAGCAGATTGACAGACTGTTGGTGTTCTGGGTCAACAGGCGCTTCGACCATCCATATTGACTGGCGAAGCACATGAAGCTGCTTGATCCATCGCTCAACTGCTTTTGCTCGAGCCATGAACTCCTTCAATGTAAGTCCAGAATTTATCAGTTCATCTTGGTTCTGCTCTTTCTCTCGCGCAAGCCGAATGACTAGCGAAAGCATAAAGAGGTGGAGCTCTGGTACGCCAAAGATCTCGGGATAAAGGGTAGCTGACCATATTCCTGGACGTTGAAGATGAAGGTCATTTTCTCCCTCTTCCTGACCTTTGACCTTGTGCATCTCCTGGTCCAGGTTACTCCACGTGGTGAGTCGGAAAGACAGGCTATCTTGGCTATAAGCACTGGCACCGCTCGCTTCTATCGCTTCGCGAACTCGATTGCGATGATCTAAGTTCAGTGTATTTTGTGTAAAAGTGCTCTCATGAGACAGGCGTTCAAACACATAGCAGTGATGTAGTAGCCTGACTTTGCGGGACTTTCGTCGGTTCAGGCCTTTTGTTCGGATGAACTTTTCAGTTTCCAGGAAAAAGTACTCTGCTTCATCTCGATTGCCGGAGAGTATGGCAATCTGCACCATCGTCAAGAGTGCCATGAGTATAGACTTGTACTTGGCAGTCTTGGGAACATCATATGCCGTCTTGAGCATAACACAAACATGAAAGTGCGCTTTTTGATAATATGCCGTGCCTTGGTCTAGCCATTTGGTGGAGCCATGAATCCCACCCAGGCTAAAGGCACTGATACATAGTGTACCGTAAAATGCACAGAGGCTTGCATGGTCCATTTTCTCACCGAGTGTCAAGGCGGCTAAACAGCTTTTAACATGAGGGAGAAAGAGCACGTGCCAAGGTGTCTTGCTGTGACGATATGGAGTTAGGCCGCGAAGCACGATCGTAGCATAGTGTTTGACTAGTAGTACAGCATCACGTGGAACGTCCGTGTCGACTTGGGACGATACAGAGCCTGAGCTTGGCGATAAATGCGACAAGTAAAGCCTTGGAGATCCAAGCTCAATTGTGGAAGACCGTGGAAATGGAGGAGGAGGCTTCTGCGCAGACGCTGATTCGCCCACCCAAGGCACGGCACTTTCAGTGCTCATGGCCACAGGGTCCCACCAGTCGGGGAGATCGAAGTGCTCTGGGTCCAGCCAGCTGTTCACAGGGAAACTTTCTAGGGTCTTCAACCAATCCGTACGAGGGATGAGCGCGTTGTCTTGACCCGATATTTGATGCTCAGCATCTCGAGGAGTCGTTCCAGTCGCAAAGTCGAGTGTTGAGGTGACAACCTCCACATCGTCATCGAAGTCAGGGAGTAGTAATTGATCTTCTTCTTCAACGGTGTGAATTTGTGAAACCTCTACCACGTCCTCATCTATCTCGTCCAATATGCTGAGCGGGTCTGAGGGCAATTGCTGTGTAATGCGAAAAGCCCCAAAAGGTCCTCTTGAGATTTGTAGGTTCGTGGACGTCTTTTCGCACTCTTCGTCAATTTGAGAAAGGTGCCAACCCGCTAATTCTGGTGGGACATCTTGCGCAATCTGCTCGCTTAAACGCTCTCGTTCTTGTTCTGTCAACAATGGTCTTCGAAATCGAGCAACGCCTGTCGATGAGGGGTCATCAAAAGCGAAGAAGATATCTTTGCTATAGCCTCCGCAATCGAGACCTGAGATGCTACACATAGAACAGCCGGGACGTCCTTCATCGCATTTCACCCGACGACTGCGACACTGGAAAAGGTCAGTAGGGAATGATCGATTGAGTAATCGAACATACTGTAGAGCATCCTCCAAACGAACGAGTCCTCCGCCCTGGTACCCGCTTAGCCTTTGCAGTGGATTTTCCTACAAGAGGAGGCATAACGAAGAGAAGCTATCTCCTCGAAGAGACCTTCTGCTCAGCAGGGAATGCCCACTTGTAAAAGGTCCCAAGATGCAGGCATCGGCACCCGCCGTAGCGGAGAAGTGAGATAAAGCTAATCGCTCCCCCTCCTTTCGGGTATCGGTACCAATCCCTCCCCTGGAGAAACTTTCCTATCCAAACCAAGCGATGAACAATCAGCAGAGATAGAAACCCTCCAGTTCGTATCGGTAGTTGACTCTTGCAGGGCGCACTTTGATCTCGTGTCCTACGCATCATCACGCTGATAAGGTTCTCCCCGCACTTCGCAACGGCTCGTTACTGGATCCAAACTTGTGATTGGGCGGGAATGTTCCACTATCGAAGCCACCATCGTAAAAGGAAAGTTATATCTGGTGGCAAGACATGTCGCTTTTCACTGTGTGATAGCATGATAGGAAAGTCGAGCAGACTGTCCTGTTTAGGCTATTGGCTGAGTAGAAAATGTAAAGTCAACTTCGACATGACAAGATCGAATCATTTATCTCGAGATATATAGATACAGTTCCGACATTGGCACTTTGCATCAAGTTGAAACAACAAAACAATTCGATCCATCGTCACTCATCGCATTATTCACTGTACCAGCAATGGGTTCCGTACCTCAGTCTACCAGCACTTTCGACGTTCTCATCCTGGGCGCAGGTCTCTCCGGCCTGTGCTCACTCTATCAGCTGAAGAAACGCTTCCCAGAATGGCGTATCAGGGTTCTTGATGCCGCTCCTGATGTTGGAGGCACTTGGTACTGGAACTCTTACCCCGGATGCCGATTCGACTCTGAGTCGTTGTCTTACTGCTACTCCTTCGACAAGGAGCTTCTTGATGAGTGGCACTGGAAGGAGGCATTTTCGCCCCAGCCAGAAACTCACAAGTACATCACCTACTTTGCTGAGAAGCACAATCTCAAGAAGGATGTTCAGTTCAACACGACTGTTACAAAGGCCACATGGAGTGAGGCTGATCATACATGGACCTTTGTAGATGAAGCCGGTAACGAATATGCCTCCACCTTCTTCATCAGCTGCATGGGCTTCCTCTCTGCGCCCACTCTGCCCGCAATTGAAGGCATTGAAGACTTCAGCGGCAAGCTCTTTCATACTTCCCGCTGGCCCAAGGACCTAGACATCAATCGTGACTTTGTGGGCAAGAAGATTGGAGTTATCGGGACGGGCGCGACGGGCATTCAGATAACCACTGCCGTCTCCAAAGTGGAGGGCGTCGAGTCTCTCAGCGTCTTCCAACGCACAGCCAATTGGTCCGCTCCTCTTCGCAACTCCGAAATCACACTCGAGCAAATGGCCGAGCACAAGAAGAACTATGACAATATCTTCAAGATCTGCGAAACGAGTTCATCTGGTTTCATGCATCATGGTGACCCTCGAAAGTCCCTCGAAGTCTCGGAAGGGGAACGCATCGAGCTCTGGGAGAAGCTTTACAACACCCCTGGTTTTGGAAAGTGGCTGGGCGTGTTCTCTGATACGTACACCGATCGATACGCCAACAGTTTGTACTCGAACTTTATGGCTGAGAAGATCAGACAACGAGTTAACGACCCTGCGATCGCAGAGAGCCTTATTCCCAAAGACCACGGCTTTGGCACGCGCCGAGTCCCTATGGAGAGTGGATATTTTGAGGCATTTAACAAATCAAACGTTCACCTTGTTGATCTGAAAGAGACGCCAATTGATCGCGTCACACCATCGGGCATCCTTACCTCGGATGGCGAAGAGCACAAGCTTGACGTTCTGATTTGCGCAACTGGCTTCAATGCCATCACAGGTGCTTTCAGTGCTATCGAATTTCATGGCAGGAAGGACCGACCACTGATCGCAACAAGCGACAGCTCTAATGGCGACCAAGCAGTTTGGGTTGACCATCGACCCCGAACATTCCTGGGCATTACTGTACCCTCGATGCCAAACATGTTCATGGTTCTTGGTCCCCATCAGCCCTTTGGTAACGCTACACGCAATATTGAGCACGTTGTGCAAGCTATCTCAGATATGCTACAGCACTGCAAGGACAACGGCTACACTTCTGTCGAGCCCACAGAAGACGCCGTTGAGCAATGGACTGAGCACGTGGTGAAGTGCAGTGAGAGCCAGGTTCTCATGAATGAGATTGATAGTTGGATGACAGGTGTGAACAAGAATGTCAAGGGCAAGAATGTTAGAAGTGTTGCACGATATAGTGGTAGCATTGGAGAGTATCGAAGACGATGTGCGGAGGTCAAAAAATCGGGGTACAAGGGTCTTGTTTTCGCATAGATAGAGGTGATCAAAATTCATTGTACTTGCAACAGCACTTATTCTCCTCATTGTTATCAACTGAGATTTTCAGCGCCAGTATTATTCATAACTGGAAATCAACGCAATTTGTGATCATGGGTTATATGGTTAACGACTATGGCTTGGCAAAACACATTATAACACTTATAGGAATATTTTATATAGTATTTATGTAAGTTCTAATGACGATAGTAAGGTACTACAAGTTTATAATCAACGAGCTGTCGCCAGTGCAAACTATAACAGACATTGTCTTGAAGCCCATGTCTAGAACATTTCAAACTTGGTCAGCAGACAGTTCATCACAAATTCCCGAGTTGTCTCCGTCCAAGTCCACCCTCCATCACGGAGCTGCCTTCCCATTATCATCTGCTCATCAGATTGAGGCCATCCAACAAATACGCTATCATACACTCCCCGCATTTGAAACAGGAAAGTTATATCTGGTGGCTGATCATGGTGGGGCAGGCCCAAGATAGCGAGAACGCTCCACGTCAAACGAGGAAAGCTTCCCCAACTTAGCTTCGGATATCGGTCGCCGAGTCACGGACCTGTCAACCACGGGACGATTGGGATGAAATAGTTATAGTATAAGAACAGCTCTGGGAGAAACAGATAGACAGCAATATCAAATATCATTATCTCAAGCATTTATCGAATCACCAATCCCTCATCTTTCATACTTTCATCATAATGGATGTCCCAGGTTACGCTTTAATCACAGGAGGTGCTTCAGGCATCGGCCGAGCATGCGCCAGAGCCTTCGCCCGCGATGGCAGCGCCGGTATTGCGCTCATAGATCTTAACCTTGAATCTCTGCAAATCGTCAAGTCCGAAATCGAAAAGGAGCAATTGTCCCCCAAAAAGGACTTCAAGATTGAGATTTACCCTGCAGACGTCACAGATGAGAACCGCATCAACGAGATTGTCGCAGATGTTGCACAGAAGTATGGCCGCATCGACTATGTTGTCAATGCTGCTGGCATTGCCATGAAGCATCAAGGCGGTGCAGCATTTGCTCATACAGCCGATTGGAACCGTGTCGTCAGCATCAACCTCACTGGCACGTTCTTTGTCCTCAGAGCTACAGCACAAGTCATGCTGAAGCAAGAGCCTATTCGTTCATCCATCAACGGAAGAGAATTACAACGGGGGTCTATCGTCAACTTCTCTTCCATCCAGGGCGTTGTCGGTATTCCACTGTCTACATCCTACACAGCTGCCAAGCATGCTATCATCGGTCTCACACGATCAGCCTCAGAGGACTACGCAAAAGAAGGACTTCGCATCAACGCCATCTGTCCGGGATATACAGAGACGCCAATGACCACAAAGAACCCCGAGGTGCTAAAGGCTATGCAGGAGCGAATCACGACAGCCGTTCCCATGCAGAGAATGGGCGCACCAGAGGAAATTGCTGATGGCGTTTTGTATCTTTCTGGAGGAAGAAGTTCTTTTGTTACTGGGTCTGCCTTGGTTGTTGATGGTGGTTATACCCAAAGGTAATGACGAGCGGGAGGATCACGCAATTAGACTGAAGTTGGCATCGGAGCTGGAACTTGGGTACCATAGAGCAGGCAATAGGCTGATCTGTATTACGTCTTAGGTTAAGACGGTGCAGACATCTCAGATGATAATCGATTCTGACACGTCTTCCTATCCTCGTCTCTTTTCTTATGCCATAGTCAGTGAGTGTACTCTAGGTTGTTGAAACTGAACTATGCTAAGTTCTGTAGGCTTCATTGCGTTGATCATTTGACACAAGTTCTTGTTTCGAGATGTCATTGGCCATACAATATCTTCGTTACTTTCTCACAGAGCAAATGCCATATTTCGGTTCGTCCTCGATGTTTCCCTCACAAGAGAAGAAACGAAGCCCGAACACTAACGCATTAGTCAGCGGGTTTAGCTCAGTTGGGAGAGCGTCAGACTGAAGTCGAACTTCAATCCTCACTAATTCAAGTGATATCTGAAGGTCGTGTGTTCGATCCACACAAACCGCATGTTCTCTTTTTGCACTTTCTCACTGTAACGCTACCACAAGTTTGCATCAGCACTGCCACTTGCATGCTCGCAATGCTCAGCAGCACAGCCTCAAACTGCGACATTAGACCAGCGTGCTGACTTTTTGGTTCAAGATGAGAAGCGATGGAGTGTCTAATTTTAGAGCCAAGATCAGTCAGATCCCTGTTCCCTGTCCTTAAAAGCTCAGGGCCTATACTCTAAGTGACACAAATATTAGGCTAGTTTAGTATGGATCTAGGGGATCTTTCGACTAGCTATTTCTAACACTTGGGGCCAAGGTCCCCTGTTCTCTTGCCTCCCCTGACCTGCTCAACATAGCCTCGACAGCGTTTCAGACCTAGGCAACATTCTTACATACATGTCCCCAATCTTCCCTTCAACATCATCTAAAATTTAGATAGCTTATTCTCAAATTAATCTCAAAGGTCGGAACCTCAAAATGATGGAGAAGCTGGATCACGGCCCGAAGGTCATGTCCGTCAATGGTGAAGTATGTGCGGCAATCTACAAACCTCTCGACAATAGTCGGCAAGAAATCCGACTTCTCACGCTTCTTCCGCCTCGAGACGGAGATGCAAGTATACATTGCACCATTTCACACGCCGTACTCAACACCTCATCAGAGAACCCAAAGTACGAGGCCCTATCGTATGTTTGGGGCGAGCCCGACTTCTCGGAGTCCATCATTCTCAATAACCACACTTTCTTCATCACACCGAGCCTGAAATATATTCTGTCGTGCCTGAGGCAAAGAGATGGCCAGGCACGAGTTCTTTGGGTTGACGCGATCTGCATCAATCAGTCAGATGTCGAGGAGCGGGGTCATCAGGTGGCTCTTATGCGCGAGATCTACTCCGGTTGTCAACGAGATATCGCCTGGCTAGATCCGATGATCGGCAACAAAGATGTCAAAGCCTGTGATCTCTACAAACTTCCATATCTTGACGATGAAGAAACTTGGGTGAAAAACGGAATTGACTTGATGCGCGAAATAGCCGAAAAGAATCCGCAGACTCTGAAAGAGCTACAAGATCAGGCCCGAGAAGGTTATCGTCTCCTCACTGGCTCACAGCTCGCTCTCGGTGCTGTATTCAGGCAGCCAACACTCTGGAGCCGGTTATGGGTCATGCAGGAGCTTTCTCTAGCCCCGCGGCTGACGCTCATGTCTAGAGATGCTGAGCTGAGTTGGGATGTTCTGAAGAACTTGTTCAGAGACGAGCCATACTTCGATGCGTTCCACATGGGCCGCGAGAGCAGTCACTCCCTCGCATACTACAAGGACTTTAGTGAAGTGTTCGTGCCAATCAAGCTGATCGAGGACCAACGTCGCCTAATGACGCAGGGCAAGGGGTCCAAGCTCATGGATGTACTGGTGCGCTTCCGTGAGATGGAATCGACAGACCCCCGGGATAAAATATTCGGGCTACTTGGGCTTGTGACGGAAGCGCATGGTATAAATGTCGACTACATGACGTCAGTGCCTAAATTGTATCAGCAGGCCTCGGTCTCCTTGATCAATCTGGCCGGTAACTTGGATATTCTTTGCCAAAACCCATTTGAGCGCCCGAAAGGGCCCGCAGCGCTGCAAGATGGTCTGCATAGACTACCATCTTGGGTT
Source organism: Fusarium sp. NRRL 29148 (assembly GCA_013759095.1). Taxonomy (NCBI): domain Eukaryota; kingdom Fungi; phylum Ascomycota; class Sordariomycetes; order Hypocreales; family Nectriaceae; genus Fusarium; species Fusarium sp. NRRL 29148. The sequence continues at coordinate 32,871 of JABSTL010000418.1, forward strand.
GCAGAATACGATAGCAAGCGCCGCCAATGCGCAACAATGCTCTTTGCCCAGCGCGACATATTCAATGCTGGTGTCAAGAACTGTGAGACCCCATGCCGACTCATCGGCCCCGAAAAGGATATCCTGGTCACCAAAGGCACCATCCTTGGTAGAATCGCACCTATCCTTCAGGATGACAAAGACCTTGAGGCTCGTGATGTCATGAACCTTTACCTTGGTAACGAAATCCTCGAGAAACCCCAGGAGTATATGTATGCACCGAAAGTCGGCGGTAAAGAGATATCAGCAGGCGACACTGCCATTCGCGCATTCTGGCGGACCATGGTCAAGGACTGCACGCTACCCCCTCGAATGCGTCGGTTGAGGCCAAGCGAAATTGAGAGGTTGGATGTCGAAAACCAAGAGCAACTGAAAAGTGAATGGAGTCCCCTACAGACATATCGCTTACACTTTGGCAACAAATACTCAAGATCTGCATTCGGTTACCAGCCCGCCGACGACGAAGATCTCACTAAACTTGACATAGAGGGTCAAATATCACATCATTACAGCCCTGGTAGCTTCATGTTCGCGGTTACGGATAATGGGCTCTTCTTAGCAACGCGTTTTGCTGCGAAGCAGGGTGATGTTGTAGCTGTCCTTGATGGGGGAAAGGTACCTTTGGCGTTACGGAAGGTTGAATCTAGAGATGGTGTTGAAGGAGAATTGTATATGGTCGTTGGCTCAACCTACGTGCATGGCTTCATGGACAGTGAGGCGGAGGCTGGTGTCACAGAAGGTTGGTTGGAGAAGCGGGAGATTCTGATCGCGTAATTTTACAACATAGATCGAGGTTTCAACTATCGCAAATCAGGAGAGCTCTGTTAGTACGAATCATGGTTCTCTTGGTAATACTTGCTGGGGACTACCTCAAGTCAGTCCATCCTATGTTCCATGGTAAGTTGCGAACAACAAAGCACTCCGCTAACAAATAGTATCTTTCCCACATTGACTAAGACAATCCCGCAAACCCAACCCCCCCTAAGAGAACATGTAACATTACTGAAATTACTCTTCATGGGCATCAGCTCTCCCAAACATATCCCAAACTACTTCCAACTGAAAGTCGTCAATCGGGTTGGACTTCAAAGCCGCTTCATGGTTCACCTGCGCCTTGTCCAGTCTCTCCTTGCATGTTTGTACTACTTTCTCAGCATTCTCGAGCTTGAGAGCACGTACGGCACGCGCATCAAAGGTCTTCTTGAGGTTGCTCATCGCGGCTAGAGTTTGACTGGGTCCATGGAGTCTCTCGTGAGTTCGACGAAATGTCTCGTCGGCTTCTTGCATTCGTTTACGAGCCTGGACTCTTTCGGCTTGGGTTACTGCCGCAGAGCAGCCGCGATGCAACAAGTCTATCAATGCTTTCTCAGCATCTCTTTTGACCGCAAGGGCGGTATCAAGTTCGATGTCCATTATGCGGCGAGCAGTTTCGATCCGATCAGAGTTGAGGTTTCCCAGAACTTCATCGATGGTGACGCGGGGAGTTTTATTCTGGGGCGAGTTCGAGTTCATGTCTTCTTCATCTTCGAGGGCTCGCTTCGTACCCTTTGGCGGATCTCGGAGTTCATCTTTCGTGGACGCGACCGTATCGTGGAGCGGGGATGGGAGTCGCTGCTTGGCTGACGAATCAAATGCAGAAGAACTCAATCGTGAAACCATGTTATTTTTATCGCGCGCTTCCACTTCAGAGTCATCACCTGTTGTGGAACCTGTATTGCCATCAGCCGATGCTCTGCATGTCATGGTATCTCCAGAACTTGAGCCGGGCATAACTTACTGGAGGAAGAACTGCAGCCATTGCCCATCTCCGACGTCGACGAACGCAAGATCTGGCGTGCGTGGCTCACCATTTTCCTGGTAAGGCGTCCAGATTGTGGATGCTTGGACTTTCCGTTGCGACCGGCTTCCCTGATGGCCAGGTCTTGGTCGACAACACTCCTGAGGCATCCGCCAGGCTCCCAGAGAGAGGACAAAGGAATGTTTCTGGCCATGGCCCTCTCGGTGATGTTTCTCAGGACTCGCACAACACTCGGGCAAGGTTTGGAAGGCCGCAACAGAGGGGTAGGGAACCAGCCCGGCCCTTGCCACTGTTTGTTCAGCCAATCGACGTTGGCCTCGTGGAATCTCAGCATGGCTTCTCTTTTAATCTCCGCATTCGACTTCTTGATCTGCACCGTGGGCATGTTGATCTCGGCATCTTGTTTGGGTGAAGCCATGTTCGGCTTGTTTGAGCGAAATTTCGGGAAGACGACACTTGATGTCGGGAGGGTGCGAGCCTAGCCATATAAAAATGTTAGCCAAACTCGCGATAAGTATCAGGTAGACTCACCGATGGCGCTTCGATGACGAGATGTTTGTCGAGTCTGGCGGGCTGCTGTGAAGATGGAGAGAATACCGCCAGCGAGAAAATAGAGAGAAGCTTTCTGGTGTTGTTTTGGGAAGAAGCTCAGACGCGAGCTTCATGCGCGTAATTCAGGAAGGTGACCGACGACGTGTTTGGCAAGTGTCGTGAAGCAGTGCCTGCCAGCTATCTGCTCTCGAGTCACTGTATCGCGCACCTGCCTGACGCTGGAGGTGACTGGCTCACCCGAGTACCTAGTGTGGGTTTCTAAACACCAGCAACACACAGATTTAAATTCTCATCGTCCATAGAGAGGCTATTGGGGTAAAAATAGTCATGGCCTTGGTTGATCACTTACTCTATCTCTTTATCCATATTATTGAGTCAAAGCAGCAGCCAGAACATCTGCTGCATTGTGTTATGGTGTTGGATATTCATAGTTGACATCAGAATGTGGACACCTAGTGCTTGCAGACACGGCTAGATGCTGTCCGGAGATGGCAATACAGCAAAAATTACAAAGACAAATAAACTAGCTTCGCTTCTACCCCGTATGCTTACCGCCTTGACTTGTCAATCAGGAGCTACAATCGCATGCAGTTCTCCAGTGGAGTTTTGGAAACGATCGCATTCATGAATGCAACAGTGCAGATCCGTAGGGCTGACCGCATAACAACCTAAGCCACTAAATCTCGATCACCTCGGCTTCAGAAAGTCCTAGGCCATCTGTTAGTTGGGGGCCGTGATGTCACTGTCCAGCACATACAGTTGACGCAGCGCTGAGAGTTCCCTTTTTTAGTTGCTCAGCCTGTAGATCCGTGACGCAACAGACATTATCAGCCACTCACGTTGACACAACCTTTGTAATAATTATCTTCACTTGAGGCGTGGCAGATAGATGGAAGGGCTAGGACACCCTTACAACTTAGGCATGATTTCATAACGTCGATTTTCCGAAGTATATATTCCACAATTGGCCCAGCATATTCCTTGTTCTTCTCTCTCTCTCTCGCAATCAACAGCGCGCTTACCATCATATCCAATATACTGTGAACTTCGTACATATTTTTTAATTACTTACTCACATTTCTTTTCACCAACTTCAATATGGCAACGGCATATCATCAACCCCAGCATACGCTCAACCTTCGGGTCCGCCACCACAGCGTGCCATGTATGGACACCCTCAAAGCCAGGCTACTTATCATCCACTGCCCACTCAGGTGCAAGGCTCATTCCAAGGCCGAGCTCGGTTCAAAATCACCAAGCCTTCTTTCCACGACCGCTACGAGTGCAAGCCTGACAATGCAACCGAAGGTTCGGCCCCATACAGCCTTGTCGTCTCAAACAATCAGAAGAAGCACCCCAACTTGGTCTCGAACGCCCATGTGATCTCAATGGCTGCTTTCTATCTGCCAAAGACAAACAGTTACTGCAATAACGATGAGAAGATATTTCGAATCGGTCTCGGAGATCCTTCGAACGTTCGGTGGACAGAAATGCTTTACCGCGGAAAGGATAAATATGGCTGGACATTTGCCTTCAATCTCCCAAACACGGGACAGTCTGTTCCAATGACCCGGAGGAAAGGCAATAGCGCGGCTGTAGGCGGCATGGAAGCTTCTCGTTTGAGCGATAATAACTTCAAGTTGTTATATCCAAATGGTCAGCTCATGGCAGTCTTTGCAAGCCACACCATGAGCCTCCGCCTCAGCGCCGTTGGAAACTTTGCAGATCAACATGGACCTCGGCCCCATGTTTGAGTATGCCGTCATCACAACCTTGCTGTCTATCTATGAGTTCCAGAAGCGCGAAGAAGACAGAGAAAGGTTTTTATCTTGAACTTTATGGAAACACGGAGCCTATAAATAACTACCACAATGTGCCTTATTCCTTCACTTTTGCTATTTCTCACACTTTCAACATATGGTTACGTATGTCATCTTTACCCATCAACATGAATTCGATATCGACTTTGTGTAGTCTCCCTACTGAGATACTTCTCATCGTTATGGAGTGCTTCGAGTGCCCTATCAGTATAAGGGCGCTCGCATACTCCTATCCCAGAGCCCTGCATCTATTCCAGAAGCATCGCCAAAATCTCTTGGGCCCAGCCCTGAGTGTTCTCAACGAGATGTATCCAATCGACGAGCTATTGGAAGACGCCGTTCTTGCTTGTCGGCTCCGGTTCACTATGCGCAACGTGGTCTTCTTAAGTCCTACAGAAGCGATACAAAAGGTCCTTGAGACAGAAATACATGTAATCTCAGTACCTAGGGACTGGTACAGCCTTACTCTACTCTGTGAGCTCAGCAGCCTGAGCAGGGGGAGGGACCAGTTTATCTCAAGTTACACCGTGCATGCTTGGGAGAAGATACAGACAGACTGCAGGAGGGAACTCGCACGCCACATTGGTCGTCGCATCAATCGTCCCAACATTATGCCTTACCTACATGTCAATCTGTCTGACGAGGAGCTGGAGCGGCTACAAGAGGCTTTTTGGACTTCGAAATCACGCGCCACTGTCTCGCTTACGATAAGCTTCTATTGTATGAGACGGACTTAGAGGAAGGGATGCTTTTGCCCATCTACGACGAAATGTCTATTCTGGAGGGGCACCTCAAGCGTGACAGCATCGTGCGCTCCCGCTAATCCATCTTCTGTTTCATATTTCAATCCTATGGCAAACTCATTCGCCAGGTTGAAAAACAACTTGAGCTGGAAATATTACGGCAAACAATACGTCAAACAACAGAACCTCCCCTTTCTCAACTCGTCTCCGTAAGAAGGTTCCGTAACAGGACTTAATCTGAGGAGCTACGGTACATTGCTTTGCTGCGCCTGCAGGGCTATGTCTGTTTGAGAATTGCGGAGAAGTACACCGACGATGAACTGCGCGTATTTATTCTCAAAAGCTTCATGTGGTTTTGCAGAGATGGCAACAATCTTATTCCAGATCCCGATGGAAGGTTGGCACGTGGTCTTGAACGGTTCACGCCGGAGTGTTACCCCGACAATGATACAGCCCATGAGCCATGGAGCCGAGGGCGATATTTCTGCGACGGATCCCGCATGTGGCATCTTCAGGTAGACACTATGTTCTATGTTGAATGCTGTCCACCATAAATCCGGGCTCACCCCATTTGTACGATAATGTACTATGAATACTTGCATATACAAAAGACAACTGGGCTAGCTGGGTACTTCGCTTAGGTCGTCAACAGGACAAGGGACAATCGCACTAGCGCCTTGTTCGGCCGCTGAGGAGGTTGCTTTAAACTGCGCCATCGTTCTTGTTTTTAAGAGTTTCATGAAAAGTTCTGTGGAGAAAATGAGGACGTGGGCTCTCATTTCTTTACGCTTGGGCATCATGCTATAACGTCGTCCCGTCTCAATGGTACCGTGGCATTGATGGCAGGGAAATACGGCGCTAGAGCCAAGAGGTCAGCGACTCCTATGGGGAGCTTTAACCTAATTCACATCGTTTTTCTGTGAGATGGTCTGGAAGAGGTTATCTTATTTTGTACTTGGGTCTGTTTTCTGGAACACTGAGCTTCTCTTGACCTATCGAATCGTTGCACTGAATATCAGAGTTACGGAGGTCTTATATATCTTATCCTCCCGACTCCGTACGGACCTTTGACCGTCCATAGAGGGGCAGGAAAGCATTTGACCCTACATCAGATGCGACAAGTAACTAGTCTAATAATCCATCATGTGTTTGTACCAAGCTTACCTACAATATTATCCTGTCACTTAGGATCAAGGTCCCAACTTTTCAACCTTGCTCAGCCTGCCCCTTAAGGCTGGGTATACTGGGGTTTGTCGTTTAGATAAGGAAAGACTGCTAAGATAAGAACCAAACGATGCGAAAATCCTCTGAAGCCCACTGTAATTTTGGGGGCACAGTCCAAGCATCGCCCTGTTTCAAAGACAGAGTCGCATTGACGGAACATTAGTGCTTATGATCTCGAAATCTAACCAATAAGACAGGCTGAACATACTGAGAAACCTTGCCCGACAATCGTCGGGTTGGAACGCAGGATTCTGTCTTGTCCCTGATGTCGATACCAATTTCCAGCTTTCCACTCGATTCATAGGCACTCGCCAGGTCAAGAAAACTGTTGGCATTGAATCAGGGTGCCAGAACTATGAATCTGAGGTCAACTAAAGTCTGTACTGAATTATTCTTACTTTACCTACGTTTTTTTGTCACTTAGAATAGACGTTCCAACCTTTCTCGGCTCCCGAGATTGTTGAACGCGCATAAATAACAGTGACGATCCCAAGGCCAACGGTTTCCCTCGTTTCCCGGCAGAACTCCTTTACACTCCTTTCGACATTCATTTAATCTTGGTTTCTTTAACATGAAGCTCTTGTCGCTCTTTAGTTTCTCTCTAGCAGTCACTGCTTGCCGCAGTACACCCTCACCCCAAAAGTCGGCCAAGATCGACGTTCACGCTCACTTTGTTCCGGATTTCTATGCAAAGGCCTTGAAAGAGGCTGGACATGTACCTGGACCAGATGGCATGCCCTTTACTCCCGTGAGTACTGCACTGACAGCTTATTCATGAGATAAGCATAAACTTACATCAGTAGGAATGGGATGCCGAGTCTCATCTACAGTTTATGAAGGAAAACAACATTGAGAAGTCGATTTTGTCGATCTCAAGTCCCGGAGTCTACCTCAATGTTCCCTCCAAGGAGGCTACCAAGAAAGCTATCAAACTGGCTCGTCGAGTTAACCAGTATGGATCTCAGGTTAAGGCCAAGTATCCCAAGCAGTTCGGCTTTTTTGCCTCACTTCCGCTGCCTGATATCAATGCTTCCTTGAAAGAGATCGACTACCTCTTCAAGCAGCTCAGCCCTAAGCCTGATGGCGTCGTCATGATGTCCAACTACTACGGACTGTATCTCGGCGATCGTGATCTTGAGCCCATTTACGACGCCCTTAATGAGCTCAATGTAACTATCTTTGAGCACCCTACCACCCCATGCACTCAGTTCAACAAGATGCGGTTCGACATTGACAAGACTGCTCCCTCAATCTCGCAACAACAATGGCAGGCTCTCAACCGGCCAGTCGCCGTGCGACAATTCGCTGCTCCTACCTTGGACTTCCCTTTCGAGACAGCGCGCACCTTTGCCGATTTATTCTACACATCGATGCCGACCAAATTCCCCAACCTCAGGTGGATCATGTCCCATGCTGGAGGTGGTCTGATCCCAACCCTGGACCGCATCGTCACCTACAGTGCTCTTTACCCTGGTCTCAACTTGACAGAGGCTTCTATGAAGCAAACCCTCGCAAAGAACTTCTACTTTGACCTTGCCGGACCCTGGCCTGTCAACTTCGCCATTCCTGCACTGCTTCGATGGGTTGATTACACCAGAATCGTCTGGGGATCTGACACTGTCTTCACGCCCATGTCAGAAGCGGCAAAGTATGCTGCTTCTTTCGATAAGGATGTTGAAGAGGTATTCCCGGATCCTCGAAAGGCGAACGCTATTCGAGCGACTAATGCTCGAGGTCTGTTCGGCTAAATGCGAGTCCCCGCTCCACGAAGGCTTTGCCTGGTGGTGAGTCGATACAGCGGCAACGCCGTTCCAATATGTAGTGTTTATGTATCATTCTCAAATCCTTAAAATCCTTTCTTCACTTAGGAGTCTTCTCTAGGAGAGACAAGACACAGGACCTGGCCATAACCGATGAAAATGTTTGGGTAATCCAGCTAAGCTTGGGGAAGGCTTAGTGAGTTTATTCTGGTATTCTCCTCTAAATTTTAATTTTCTTATTCCTTGTGGGCTTTCCATTCTTTAGGGATAGTCATGTGCACAGAAAAGGTGTCGTAGATGAGGGATGTATGACTGTTGGTGATTCATAGCCATGTAATTCATCCGGGATATCATCCTTTTTCTGCCGGCTGAATATTCTTATTGGTGGACACTACCCCGGATTCCCTGAAGTCTCGGCATTGTACCCAGAAAAGATGAGCTTGCGACCCATGCTATCGATTTAAGACAGTCCGAAGTGACGTTTTAAGCTTCCCCGCCGGTTTCTCCAGAATTCATCCACGGCATCAGGGTTTAATGCTGGTGGAATCTGCTGATCCGGGTAAATTGAACTCATATATTTATATAGCCAGTGAGTCCTTCGGGAGCATCTTTTATCATGCCAGACCAGATTAATTCCGCAAATATCACGATGAAGTCAGTTCAAGCCCCGAGTTTATATCGTGGCCCGTTAGTGCTAATACTGAACTTAGGCTCGACCCCAAACAACTTACAGCCTTTCTGGCCGCCAACTCAACTGGCGTCGGTGTTCTGGTATGCCCGGGTGGTGGCTATAGTGTCATGTCTATAAGCTACGAAGGATTTGGTCCAGCAGAATACCTCAGCACGCTTGGTATCGATGCATGGGTTCTTAACTACACAACGGCCAGCATCAAAACCCCGCCACTGTATCCGACACCTATGGACGAAGCCCTGGCTGCCGTCGAGATGATTCGAAAGCAGAGCCCTGGAACCAAGAAGTTGGGCATCATGGGCTTCTCGGCAGGTGGCCATCTTGCAGGAACAACACTCACGAATCCGAAGGCAAAGCTCGACTTTGGTATTCTGAGCTACCCGGTCATCACCATGGAAGATGATTACACCCACGAGAATTCGCGATATAACTTGCTCGGAAACAACCCAACCCGCAAACAAATCGAAAGCCTATCCGTGCAGAATCGGGTTTCGGACAAAACCCCGCCGACGTTCCTCTTCCATACCTCTAATGACGAACTTGTCCCCGTTCAAAACACATATCTTTATGCAAATGCTATGGCTAAGCATGGTCGAAAGGTCCAGGTGGTCGTATTGCCTGACGGTAAACACGGCATTGGTCTGGGCGTTGATGATCCTGTGCGAGACTGGAGACCGGAGCTGGAAAGGTTCCTCAAATACTCCATCTAGTTGTCTTCATCGCAGTTAGTGTTGACTAAGTCACGACGACACGGAATTCAATTTGGCGTACTTATATGGACCCCTGAAAATGACCCTAGGCATATTCTAAACTCAAAGCATCCTCATCCTAAACATCATCATAAGGTAGTCTAAGCTGTGACGCGCAAATGTGTTATTTGCAGTTGGGACTTATGGGTAACAGCTTAGATCAGCATAAACGTAGAGGTTAGTTCCCAATATCATAATTATCTATCCAGTTTTATCAATTATATTAACACTACTATTCTACTAAGGTTTATAT